>LGRX02033769.1:0-24213 GCA_001247695.2 Cymbomonas tetramitiformis | reverse complement strand
TGCGGAGCGTCACTGAGCTTGATCCACGGGCTCCGTCATCGGAGGTGTGGAGCGTCACTGAGCTTGATCCATGGGCTCCGTCATTGGAGTGCGGAGCGTCACTGAGCTTGATCCACGGGCTCCGTCATCGGAGGTGCGGAGCGTCACTGAGCTTGATCCACGGGCTCCGTCATTGGAGGTGCGGAGCGTCACTAAGCTTGATCCACGGGCTCCGTCATTGGAGGTGCGGAGCGTCACTGAGCTTGATCCACGGGCTCCGTCATCGGAGGTGCGGAGCGTCACTGAGCTTGATCCACGGGCTCCGTCATTGGAGGTGCGGAGCGTCACTAAGCTTGATCCACGGGCTCCGTCATTGGAGGTGCTCACGTTCCTTTTGTATCCGGGCTTAGTTGAGCATGTGTGACGTGGGTGGCGCCCGACCTGCAGATAGTGCCCGCATTAGGGTTCAATAACACATTAGGCTGGTTGCCACATTAGGCGGTTCAATGCCACATCAGGCGGTGCAATGTCACATCAGGCGGTGCAATGCCACATTAGGCGGTTCAGTGCCACATTAGGCGGTTAAATACCACATTAGCGGTTCAATGCCACACATCACGCGGTTCAGTGCCACATCAGGCGGTTCAATGCCACACATTTGGCTTGAATGCCTTGGGTAGATGCCTTGGGTAAGTCGGGGCGCGCTCTGAATGGGGAGGCTTACTCAAAAGTGCGGGTGATGGGAGATAGGTGCCCATGGGGGTGAGCAGCTAGCGGTTAATGCCTCTTGAGCACCGCGGGCAAAGCACGTCAGCCCAGGCATTGGGCTTCGCATGTGTCAGACACTAGGCTAGTCGATCCAAAGATCTTCACTAGGCAAACATGAAATGTAAGATATGTGAGGGGAATGAACGGTCGAATTGTTGAATGGTCTATGGTGTCATGTTGACGATGGTGATTTGTTCACGATCAACGATGAGGTCGGTGTCACAATCCCGACACGCGACACGTTGACGATTCGTTTGATACGATGATGAGGCAAGTCCAGAAGCACATATTTTCTCCACGTTGATCTGTGCTTGTCGGTGAAGCTCATCACGCAGCAGGCGCTGCTCCTCTGCCTGCTGCCTCTGCATTTCCAGCAGCTCCCCTTGCTGCTTTTGCATCGCCAGAATTTGTTGCATCAGCACTTCCTGTGTGGACAGTGCTGTGGGGGAAAGGGAAGCCTGCCCGATGTCTGGCTTCCCCGGGAGGGGTGGGAAATCCTCTAGATCCTTGTTCTTAGCACCTCCCGACATTTTTGCCCCTCAAAGGAGTCCCAGTGGAGTCAATCGTACTGCCGTAGCCGATGCGAAGCCGTCGTTTGAAGTCGTAACGCCGTCCCCGCGACTTCGCTGTTAGATCTCCCGTCGTCGTTCGATCGCTGTCGTACAACCTAGTGGTCTTGTCACTACCTACTCTACTGTTTACAGGTGAAACAGGTGACGAAATTTTTACAAAATCAGATTTGCAGTGTGCCTCACAGAGTACCGTAGGTACCCGTGAAGTTCCTGTTTGCAAGAGCAAAAGGAACAGAGCTGAACGGGCGTGTCGCTTCGTGGCTACTTGTACATCCTGTTTGAGTCACGGAGCTACATGTGTCATTCGGCTCTACTGCAGCAGGAGTCACGGATTCTGAAAGTCTGAAACCACAAAAATTCTGTTGCACTCCAATTTGAACAGAATGAAGTATCTTGATCCAAGTCTGCTGGGGCTGCGCTGATCGGCCGCAATCGGCCTCCGTTCTGAAGAAAAAAATACGTTTTGCTCGGGGTTTCCTGATCTCCTTAAAAGGGAGCTACTGGCCATCTCTGAGCTGACTCACTGAAAATTCGGTATACTGAGGAGTTGTCGAGTCCAGAACGTTTCCTCTTTCTCGGCAGCTGGTTTAATTCCCGTTTATTTCCCCTGACAAGCCACCAGCGCGGAGGCCGATTGTGACCGATCAGCGCAGCCCCAGCAGACTTGGAGCAAGATACTTCATTCCAACTATTTCGAGAAAAGATTTGCTTCTGGATTTGTCTCATCATCGCATCAAACAGACAGTCCAGAATTCCGGACGAGGGCATCGTGTCATCATGCAGCACTACGATTGGTGATCGATTAATTCACCAATCACAATACTTCCTAGTATACCTTTGATACACTATGTGAGTAACTAATTTGCCCAGGTTCGTCCTTCGAAAGAGCATCGTGAAAAGGAAGCTGCATCCAGCACCCTGCAGGCCACAGGAGCTGCCACGTGGGCTTCACAAAGGCTGCGGCCTTCTGATGTGCCCCTGCATTAAATCCGTGTGTGGCTGCAGACATCCGACGGCAAAGGGCACATGTCCCCCGAGGTGCTGAGAAACTCCCTGCTGCAGGGAGGTGCATTTGCAAGCTGCGCTGCCTCATGGATAGGTGCAACCCCGCGGCAGACTGACGCGGGCTTGTGCGATGGCGGCTGCGCAGGTTTACTACGATGGGCCGTACGGGATGGGCACTCTCGATCTTGACACTGTCGAGGCAGGGGACGGCATCTTGCTGGTGGCCGGCGGCATTGGCGTCACACCTGTGGCTGCACTTTTGGAGCATCTGCATGACAGGTGGCCCTCGCCGCCCTTCCGGTACCTGTGGTAGAGCGCACGTTCCGCAGGTTGTATGTGCTTTGCTCAGGAAATGGGTGGGGCAGCTCGCAGGCCTCTCATTAGGTAACGCCTGGGAGCGTTCCACGAGGGAGTGTGTATTCGTGTGTGTTACCTAGAGGGCTGATTTGGGGATCGGCGTCGCGGATGTGCAGAGTTTTGCAGACCGGACGGCCGCTCACAACAAACCGGGTACGCGTCGTGTGGGCGGTGCGCTCGTGGAGCCTGGTGAAGGCTTTCGCGTCCACTTGGGAGAAGATGGCGGCATCTGGCCAAGTGAAGACGTGGCTTGACTTCTGCGTCCACTGTACTCGGGGAGCCAAGAGCAACGAGGGCGACGAGAGAACAGTCTTGACTTCATCTAAAGCCGATGTAGCAGGCGATGAGGTGAGAGCAGAGTACACCTGTTACGTGCGATGCCCCCCTCGGGCTCTCAGCAGGTGTGCCGATTTTCACACCTTTGGCTTGCCTAGATGGTCTAGCTCTTTTTTACACGAACGCGACACTCGTATGACTCCCTCAACCGCGCTTCCATTCACCTCCATGAAAACGGCATGGCAGCATGCGCCATCCTCATCGTAGAAACCTCTCTCGTGTTGTCAACCTCGACTCGCCTCAGGGTTGAATCGTATTCTGCTCCCGCGTTTTCCTCAAGGCCATAGTCAGGTGTGGGTGACCAGGCCGCGCATCTTTGCGGTGCAGATATATCAAAGCGCGCTTTTAGTCAGGCGTGCATAGCCGGGTGCACATCTGCACACAGCAACATTGTATGGGATTTGGCCACATGTATCTGGAGCCCGGGCAACAAACGAGATTGGGTATCCGGCCAGGACGGAAGCTTCCATCAGCCCACAAAATGCACAGACACTATCTGTTCTGGACCGTTGGAGTTTTGCGAATTCATAGCTTTCTATGACGAAAGAAGCTATTCCTCAGACCTTGTGGGAGTGCACAGGAACCGTCCTGGCCATTTATGGAGCTCGGAGAGAAAAGGCCAGACATGCAGAAGACAGTGCACCAGGCGCTGCAAAGGGGTGCGCCAGGTGCCAAAGAGGGAACTGTGGAAAGGCTGCACGTCTTTGTGTGTGGCCCCTCGACAATGGCGAATGCTGTGGAGCGAGCGTGTGGAGCAGAGCTAGAGGTATGGCTGTGGATGCCATGTGCTTTGATTGCACAAACGTGATCTGCCTTATTGGCGATTCGTTGTGAATAAAAATGTCTGCCTCAAAGCCCTGAAGTTCAATGTTATTGGCTCTTTACATAACTCATGCAGCTGCAGACTTAAATCAATTTCGGTTTTTTTACCTAAAGGTAAGGTTGTGGCGTGCTGTGAAACAGGCTGTTGAGGCAGGGCAACGATTGCAGGGTTGTGATCCAACTAACGCCATTCCACAAATTCTGCTACACAAGGAGGCATTCGGATTATAGTATGCTCCGTTTGTGTTCCGTTTGTGTTGATGGCCTGCAGCAAAGAGGGAACCTCTCCTTTTTGTTGCATAAGTGTCGTACTTTGTTGCATGGCATGATCTTGAAATGCCATGTAGAAATGACAAGTGCCATTTCAATTTTACCCGAAAACCAGGGCTCTATTTGCGGTTTCGTATGTGTAGTGGAATATGCAGGTATTTGTCGTGCGTAGTGCATTGTGTACCACCGAATGCGCATACGAATGCCCAATTGCCGAATTGCACGATACACTAATACGCACGCTTTTGACAATCGGCGTATTGAGTACCTGGCGCATGAGGAAATCTTTTGCTCGGTAATACCATTATACCTGCGTATATGCGCGTTTTAGGATTCCATATATTTCACAGCGAAAACCTGCACTCTTGTCAGGTGAAGCTCCCCATTATGTACGTTGGAGCCATGGCGCACCTGCGGTATTTAGGATTTTTAACCCCACCAGTAGCAAATGCGAGAGGGTAATCTCTGCGTGTAGGCAGGTTATGACATCCGTAGCTCGATGAACCCTCGGGAGGTTGTGGGCCAAGATGTTCTAGCACAAGAATGCCGTTAATATCAAGGGCTTCGACATGGTGCTCCCTCCTAAGTCCTCAAACTGGGTGTGTTAGAATTGATAATAGACATTCTGCCGTAGTAGTTTATCATCGCCAATTATTAACCGAACTGAGCATCGTGACTTATCGAAACCCTAAACCCCAGTCACCGCTGTATATCTTGAGCGGTGGCCCTCTTTTATATGACTCTTCCGATACTCGAATATGCTTTTCATATGACTCTTCCGATACTCATCCCCTAGAGTTATGTAAAATTCGTTTTTGTATCGAACCGTGTATTCCCACAGGTTTTAGCCAACTGTCTTCACAGTGTTGGGGTCAAGTGTATAAGCAACGTCTTAGCCATGAGCAGTGGTTAAACGTCGACGCTTGAGATGGGCTAGGAGCCTAGCGCGCGGTATGGTCTGGCCTAATTTGTATCGGTTGACGCCCATGGTCGCGTTCGGTGTAGCCTTGCAGTATTGTCGCTGGGGTTCATTTAATTGTGGTCTTGGATGGCACATCATAGTCACCGCATACTCGTTCTACTAGGCCCCTTGATTGCTCGCGACCTCGGCGGCTTCTCCACACCGCTTTGAGCTCAACGAACCATGTTACGACTCTCTTGGCTGCCTTTCTCCTCTCCATTTCCGCACGTCTCCACGTCTCCCATATATATTATAGGCATGTTGACGTGTCGCCTTCTGCAACTACTGTATGCAGCTCCTGGGAGCAGCACTGCTTGCGAGGGGATGTGCACCCATGGGGGGGGCGGCACTTGCTGCGGGATGTGCACTGTTGAGGGTGGTGCTCTCTAGGGGTGTGCACCCGCTGGGGGCGGGGAGCTTACTTGGAGGTGTGCATCCGCGGGGGGCGGGACACTTGCCGTGTGATGTGCACACGCGGTGAGGGTGCACTTGAGTACGGGACGTGCAGCCACTGGGAGGCGGCGCGCTTGCTGTGGGATGAGCACCCGCCGGGGTGGCGGACTCATTGGTGGTGTGCACCCGATGTTGCTCTGAATGTGCACGGTGAGGGCGCGGAACAGGCCGAAGGGAGTAGTAAGCAGCTTCACAGTTGCTTCTGGGGACCGGGCTAAGAGCAGGTTGTTCCGGGGGAGCCTAGTCCATGGGACTGGCCCAGGAGCGCCATGCATGCGGCCAGAGCACTTGCGGCGGTAGGTGCGCCCTCTAGGGCAGTACACTTGCTGGGGATGCGAACTCCATGGGGGGCAGTGCACTTGTGTATGGGACGCGCAACCGCCGGGGAGCGGCGCACTTGCTGTGGGATGAGCACCCGCTGGGGGTGGTGGGCTCATGGGGGGGGTGTACACCCGATGTTGCTCTGCATGTGCACGGGAAGGATGTGAAGGTAGTAGGCAGCTTCACAGTCGCTTCTGGGGACCGAGCTGAGAGCAGGTTGCTCCGGGGGAGCCCAGTTCATGGAACTAGCCCAGGAGCGTTGTGCATTAGGTAGAGCATTTGCGGTGGTAGGTGTGCTCTCTGGGGGCGGTACACTTGCCGGGGATGCGCACTTGGGTGTTGGACGTGCAGCGTTGCCGCTGGGGGGCGGCGCACGACCTGTGAGTTTTGCACCCGCTGGAGGCGATGCGGGTCGAGGAGCAGCAGCTCATCCTTCCGGCCACGTTCGTGGAGGCAGCGAAGGCATTGGACTAAAGGGATGGCCTCGCACATTCCCTGTTGCCCTCCCCTTCACGTGCGGCTTTGGGTGCCTGTTAGGTCTGTCAAATGAGCGGCTGCTTCGCAGATTGGGCGGCAGTGTCTCTGTTGAGCGCACGATTCGTGGGAAGCTGTGAAGAGAGTTCCCAGCGGCTTCTAGGGACATACGGCTGGCCGTCTGGAGCCGTGGGGCCGGGCCTAGTTCAGAGAGCAGCAGAGTTACAGAGAACCGCATGGTCGAACTAGCTTAGAAGCTTCGTGCAAGGCTCCGCCAGAGCCCTGCTCCACCTGACAGAGAGGGAGGCAGACACGCATGCCACATGCTGAGCGACCGAATAGGCCAGACGGTGGCAATTACTGTATTTGAACATATATAACTGCCTGGGGACCTCTGCTTGCCTTATTGTTCGGTGCTCTTTGTGGGGGGAGGTGGAGAGTGTGCATGCTTCGTACAATAATAGAGAATTGTTATTTAAATAATAATAATTTTGGTCATTGTAGAAGCAAAGCACGCAAACCCTAAGTTTAGGGTCGCCAGACCCGTCTGATTGATGAGCGATGATACACCGGAGTTTGTGGCATCAGGACGGGAGGGAATCATCGATCGGGGAAGATCGATGACGTCTGGCGCTTGGCGCGAGCAGTTAGTTAGGAACTGTCTCACGAGGTGCCAAGCAGTTTCTCGGAATCTCAGCCTCAGGAGCAACGCTCCATCACTGTGTTTCTTTCTTTTCCCCACCCACCCACTCCTGCAAGGGATGATGCATTGGGGTTTGCTGTTTGGCGGCGGCAGTGTCTCTGTTGAGCGCACGATTCGTGGGAAGCTGTGCAGAGAGTTCACAGCAGCTTCTAGGGCCATACGGCTGGCCGCCTGGAGCCGTGGGGCCGGGCCTAGTTCAGTGCTGGCCGCCTGGAGCCGTGGGGCCGGGCCTAGTTCAGTTGTGCCATACATATGCAAATGCTGCACCATGTTGCGTTGTAATACGCCGCTTATGCAAATGCTGTGATGTGTTGTGGTATGCACCTGAAAATGCTATGTTGTGCTGTGTAGTGCTATGCATAATAACATGTGGTGTTGTGGTGTGCATTGCATATGCAAAAGTCGCGGTTGTGCTGTGCCGTGATATGCATATGCAAATGCTATGCTGTGTTGTGATATGCATATGGACATACTGTGCTGTGCTGTGTTGTGATATGCATATCCTGTTCTATGTGATGCAGTGCCTGCTGTCCGGATGCCACTCCTGGAGCCAGATGACGTGCCCTGCTGTGCTGCGCATATGAAAGCTTTGAACGCTATGAACATGCAATTCTCCGCTGTGCTATACTATGCTATGCAAATGCAAATGCCAACACCTAAGTCGAAGGGGGGCACAAACTCCTTCGGCCTATAAGTGTCCACAAGATGCACCCCCGCGTGCGACACCTTTCCCAACGCCTCAGAGCCCAATTTGGCATCACCACGATGTACTGCCACGCCCCCCAGGTGTTACAGACATCACCAGTCATGACACTCGGTACGCCCAGAGTACCGCCCGCTGGCACGCGCCGCCATTCCGCAGAACCGTCGTAGTTAACCATCACCTGCAAACGTCTCCCTGTGATGGCTCCTGTCACATAAAAACACTCCTACCTGAATTTATAATGTTTCGATCAAACCCTACATTTCCGAGAAAATCACCATGAGTAGCAAGCATTTGATCCATGGCTGCCACATACATTTACATTTTGGGGGACTAGTATATCAATCTCAAAGTTATTACAGTTTATGCATTATGCAAATTTAAGTTGTTACAGTTACGCATTACGTGCACACAAGTTGTTTTCTAAAACTTTCGTTTCGCAGTCCTTTGAGTTACCCCAAACTAAATGAGTTGACAACATAAGAGTCACGTTTCCACCAAACTTGATGAAAAATATATTCCCAAATTTTAGGTTTCCATGATTTTCTCGAAACGGGGGGTTCTTCTTTGCTTTTTTCACACACTTCATTTTTAGGTTGCTTAATTACACCGCAATCACATTCCTATTATTACACTTCTTCTTCAATGGTTCAACTCAGTTGGGCCATCGTATAAGGAACAATATTAACAAGCTATAACGCCCGTGTTATTCACGTCTCTCTGCTTTCCCTGTGGGCTTGACGGCAACATGCTGTGTCTTCTCATTGGATTTCAGTTTAATTCACAAAAAAATAAAAGCGCCTGACTTCATCCGGAGCTCCTGGGTAAGCTCGACATTAGGACGCTCCTGAATCAACTGAAAGGGCCGGTGTAAGCATGGAGACCTCGAGTGCAATTGTACCGCGAGGTCCCACTCGTTCACGGCCTTTCCACATAATGACAGAAACGTGATGACTTGAGGCAAGGCTTTCAACTGTCATGCAAGGTTTTCCCGGTGCATTTCTCTTCGGAATAGCAGCATGCAACTGACAACGATGGAAGTTCGAGAAGAGGGGATATGAGGTTATACAGCAATTGCGTGTTTTTGCCACGACTCATCGGAGCAAAACGTTCTTCGAAAAAGGTTTTTTTCGCGCGCGTTCCCTGTGGACTAACCGCGCGTTCCCTGTGGACTAACCGCGCGTTCCCTGTGGAGTAACCCTTTCCAAGTTTATAGCATACCACTTATAGGTAGTCGCGTATAAACACATCTTCGGTTGCGGCGCATTGCTCTAGCGCATCCCCCTTTCTTCATTCATTGTGATTGTGAGTGCGAATATGCTTATGCTCCTGCTCAATCCCTGACTCCTGCCCAAGCATTATATTGTTGGGTTCTTGTTAAAATAAAGGGACTAAGTATACCATACGCAAGCTATGGCTGCACTCTTGTTTGTGTGAATCCGTCAGTTATATCCGGGATAGTAGCCAACTAGCTCCTCTTACCTTTGGGTTGCTTTATCGAGTCGGAATCAAACTCTGAGCCGGGTGGAGTAAATTTTGGACCCACGAAACGACCAGGTCCAACATTTGAGTCGCTCCCTCCCATCTCCAATGATCGCCGGTAACAAGCCCAGATCGCTTTAGTCACGACCGTTCGGAACTGGCCCTGCTCTAACTGAAATAGAGCAGACGCGGTTGTGCCTCCCGGGCTTGTTACGTTGTTTTTCAAAACAGCAGGGTGTTCACCCGTCTCCATGGCGTACTTTGTGCTACCCAAAAGCGTTCTGTGGACGAGTTTTTCAGCGGTGTGTCGTGGGAAGCCCATGTGCACACCCGCGTCAGTCATTGCTTCAATCAACATAAAAATGTATGCCGGGCCTGAACCACTAAGGCTGGTCGACATATCCACAAACGATTCGTCTTGCACAAATATTTCTTCTCCCAGACATTCCAAAATTGCCCGTATAGTGTTTTGCTCCTTCGCAGTAACAACCAGCGGATCGCAGCTCCAAACAGTGACGCCTTCACCAATCATCGCTGGCGTATTTGGCATAGAGCGAATTATTTTTTTCAAACCAGTTCCAGCAACGAATTCAGCTGATGGTTTACCCGCGACAATCGACAACACCTTGGCATCCTGGTTGCAGTGTCCAACCATCTCCTTGAACACTACTGGGCAGTTTTGAGGTTTCACAGCGATGACAATGATATCAGCATCTTTCACCAAACTTTGAATGGAAGAGTGAGTTACAACTCCGTAATTTTTGCCAATAGTTTCCATAACAGATTTAGAAACATCATACACGTGGATCTTTCCAGGTGGCTGAATAGGGTTAGGGTTTTCAGTTGTTACGTGTACGAGAGGGGAAATCATTGCTTCGGCCATGGCGCCAGCGCCAACGAAAGCTATTTTTGAAGATAACGCAGTGGCAAAGCCTCTTCTAACTAATGGGAAATAGTAGGTGAACTCAAGCTGAGATGAAGGGCTTGGGAACTGTCTGCCTGCGGCAGCGACTGATGTGAGGCGTCTCAGCGCAGTGGAAAACATTGTCGCAGAGAACCACCCAATCGACCCCGTTGGCTACCTAAGAAAAACTGCTTGAAAACGCTACAGTATCCTACGCTCAAATTCTAATTTCTAATCTTACGGCGTGTAAACCCCGCATATCAACTCTCCTTTTTTGCTTACTCGGTTACTGTATCGCACTGTCCCACGCCAGCAGTCCCATCGCATGTCCCACTGTCTCCACTGTCTGCCTGGTACCTAATCCCACTGTCTTCCAACAAGCAGTTCAGTTCTAATAATCTAAATCTTGAATGTTCTAATCTATCGTGTGTTGTATGTTGAATGCTCAAATAATTAAAACTAGCTACTACCCGTAGGGCCCGCATTCGGTATGAGGGTGTTCGTGTCACGGTTTGGAATAATTAAATATAGATCCCCCCTTTCCATACACTCTCTCTCTTTCGCGTTTCGGATTTATTATACCGGAGTAGACACTTGACACTATCGACTATTCTATGTTTAAAATAATTAAAAATTGTCGCACCGAAGGTGCATATATTCCTCTCGTAATATTCTATCTTAAATCTAACAATAGGGAACAAGGGAAGTTCCGATATCAATTCCCGGATTACAATTTACGGGATACGCGGGATACGCGCGATATCGTAACCCGGAACGCGTAACTCGGAAACCGCTTAATCCGGGATGGCTTTTCGATTCCGATTTTGACAATTCCGAAATAAGAAATCTGTAAAATAATTAAAGATTCAGAACGAGAAAAGTGCTACTAAGGCTTTCAACCTCATATTTCAAACTGCACGGTTCAGCCAGAGTTGCACTGTGCACAGTTTTTTGCAGCGAATTTTTGCGGGCTATTTTCTTCGTTTACAAACAATATATTTACACTATTTTCATACAACATGGGCTACACCATCCCGGTTTTACCAGCTCTCGATCGAGCTCAACGTGAGCGGTTTCTAAAAGTCTGGATGCTTGCGATGGAGGAGGACTCCGACTCCGATTCCTCCGACTCCGACATGGCAAGCCTCATGTCAGAATCTGAAAGTGAGTCTTCAGATGATGAAATGGATATTTTCCAGTTCATTGCCGGCTTGGAAGATTCAGATCTACCCTTCGATCCTGTGGGCTGCACTAATATTCCAGCTACGATCTCAGATTTCGGCGACTCCGATTGTTGGCTAAACTTTCGTTTTAAAAAGGGAGACCTATACCGTTTGAAACAAAACATAGACATTCCTACGATCACAACTTCGCAAGGGCATATTTTTTATGCAGAGGAAGCATTTCTTCTGATGTTACGCCGGTTGGCTTATCCTGCACGTTACAATGATCTTGTTAAAATATTTCACAGAAGGCCAGAAAGGTTGAGTGAGTGCTTTAATGCAACCATTCAATGGTTTGTAGGCAAGTACAAACCTTTGATCTCGGACATTTCTAAGTGGGGCCCATATATGGAAGAGTGGAGTGCAGCTTTGAGTGATCATGGGTGCCCTATCCCGAATATTTGGGCTTTTGTTGATGGAACTTTAAGACCTTTGTGCCGCCCCGGAATTTTTCAAGGGGTTTTGTACAGTGGTCACAAACGAACTCATGGAATCAAGTTTCAAAGTGTGGAGGCCCCTTGTGGCCTGATCGTCCACTTATTTGGTCCGATTACAGGCCACAGGCATGATAGCTATATGCTGCGTGTGAGCAAGCTACTAAATGATCTTGAGGCTTATTTTCACAACAAGGACATCATCTACATGATTTATGGAGATCCGGCATACCCCATGAGTCGTTATTTGATTGCAGGTTTCAAAGGTGTCAACTTGACACCAATTCAGAAATTACTAAACAAATTCATGAGCAGCTCTAGGGAGGCAGTGGAATGGGCCTTTGGGAAGGTGGTGCAATATTGGCCATACCTTGATTTTAAAAAGAACTTGAAGATTGTGATATATATAGCTACGGGTATATATCGGGTTACAGTCAGAATGCTTTCACTTTCGGCGTTTGCATAAGTCAGAATAAACATAAGATAGTCTCGGCTTTATGCCGGAAACCCTAAACCTGTGACACCCGTACTGTACGGAGTACTGGTACAGATAACAGGAAGTGACACACGGTGTGTCACATCCAGCACACCACCCTGGACTATTACGGAGGAAGAGTTAGGGTGGAGCAGGGTTGTTGCAGTTAGAAAACACACCATCTCAAGCGGTGGAAACAATTCTAGAGGGGGCCTGTGCTCTTGGCCAGGGCGGTCCCAAATCTCTAGCTAGCCGTGCACACAGGGAGGCATCTTGGCCTTGAAGCTGATCTAGCAGGGCTACTAGCAGTCACAGAGCAACTCTAGCCACTTTGAAAGTGGTCCACAAAGCAGAGTTCACTGTAGAAGTTGCCGCTGTCAATCTCAAAGTCTAGATTGAAGATGTCAAAAGTGTCAAAGTCCAAAGAACCAGAGTCCAGATTGAAGTTGTCGTCGGGGTCAGCGGGTCCAGAGTCCAGAAAGGCGGAGTCACGGAAGAAGTCCATTGCGCAATTCTGATAATCGAAGAACCGCCCGGACACCACCGCCCGTGGAGCAATCTCCGCGCCACAAAGTGCAGAGGCGGTGACGGTGTCGAGCAAAGCCATGCTCACACACATGAACAGAGCTGGCAGTGCCGCCGCCGTGAGGAGACCGCCAATTGACGGTGTCCGGACACCACCAACCCGTGGAGCGGGTGGCGGTGTGTTTACATGCAATTCCTCGTCGCCAGACTCGGAGTCAGCGACGCTGGCCGAATCATGCGTGGAAGAAATGTACGGAGGCAGGGGTGTGAAGGATTGAATTGAAACCTGTGGCTCGGGCTCGAAGAAGCCCAATTTCACAGACATGCCGTCCATAAAGGACTGCTCGAAGGGGGGTTCGTCGTCGACGAACTGCTTCGGGAAGATTAGCGCGCTCTCGCCGGTCTCGGTTGCTACTTGCGGTTCAGGCTTTGCGATGCTCTTGTCGATCACGGCGGGCGTGTCCGTGCCGAAATGAACCATGGGAAAATGCTGGGGAGCCGGCTCAGCACCACCGGCTACCTGCTTCAGCTCACGGAGAGCCGTGCGCGCCTCGTGCACGCGGGTAGCAAGGAGAGAGGGCGGAGAAGGCTTTAAGCCCGCGTACTGTGCCCGAAGGCCAATGTTGATGTCGTCCGCGAAGGTGAAGGGCTCTTCGTCGTGACGAACAACAGGCTGATCATGCTGTCCACAAAGTCGAGCGAAGGTGGCGTCGTCCTGAGCGTCGAAGGCGGTCTGGAACGCGGAGACGATCTCGTCGTTCTCGTCGGCAGCCACCAAGTCGCACTCCGCGCATGCCATATCGTCCGTGGGGCAACTCGCGGTGTCGTGGTTGTGTCCAGGAGGACAACGCGCGCACTCAGGGACGAAGGCGGAGGAGGCTACGTGGAAGGAGATGTTGTGGGCGGAGTTCTTCTTGTAGTGCTGCTGACTCCAATTCCCGTCGGCCTTGAGCGGGCTCGCGGCGAAGCGGAAGCTCTTCCGCGCGCCATAGCCCCCAACACGATTGCTCCGTCCATGGAACTTACCATCGTCCCTCCTGTTGCGTTTATCCCGCCAACGTGAGGGCGGAAAGGAGACACCCCGCTTACCGTCAGGCTGCTGGCGGTGGCGGTGAGAGTCAGTGAATCCAGAGAGAGGCTCGTCGTCCTTCGCGATTGAGTCCTTTAGCGTCACGAGGGTAGAGGCGGCGGCCTCCAATTGCTTCTCGAACTCCATGATGAGGTTCTTCACGTCAACTCCACCAGAGTAAAGCATAGTCGGGGAAGTCGGAGGTGACGTCTTAGGTTGCTTCGCGCGGCCAACACCGTTCTCGCTCTCCCAAATCTCGAGGATGTGGGCGTAGATGTCCTCGAGGTCGACTTTGGCCAATTCCACGTCGAGTCGAAGCGGCGTGGTGACCTTGTCGTACATGATGGGGTCGAGGGACGCGAGCAGCTGCTTCTTGGCCATCATGTCGTCGAGCGGACCAGAGGGTGAGTTGCGGATAGCCGTTAGGCAGGCGTCGAAGTCTTGGATTAACGGATCGGGGTCGAGCTTGGAGTCGAAGTAGACGGCACACAACTCCTCGTAGTTCCCAAGGGGTCGAAGAACTCGAGGAAGCAGCCTCTTCGTGACCTCAAGTAAAGCTCGCTTCCCATCTCGCGGTGAGGCACGTCCAGAAGCGTCCACCCAACGTCTCGCGGGTGAGTGAGGCCTCGTCAAAGATGTCAACGTCGTGAAGAGGATGGCGTTGTAGATGTTGTTGACCTCCTTGGTGGCGTCCGCCAAGTCGAAGAGGGTGTCGTTGGCGGTGTCCTTGAGCTCAAATGCCGACTGCAAAGATGTCACCAACGACGTCCACAAAACATTGCGGTCCGATTCGTCACCTCGGAATGACGCCTCCTTGGAGCCAAGAGCGTCTCGAGATGTTCTTTTGATCAAATCCACGTCCCATGATGAATTTTGAACGGCCACAGCACGTGTCCGCTCAGGGGCCGTCAAATTAGCCGCTGGAGATGCAGGTGTCGGCCGATAGCGCATCCCAACGTCTCGGAAAAAAATTGTGTCTAGCCGAATCCGGTTGTGAGCCCCCATGGGAGGCGTAGCTTGCGAAGAAATACTCATGATAAAAGTCCTATAGGTGGGTACGTCGGGGTAAGGTGGCGATGGCGCGGAGAGGAGGAACTCGCGGAAATGGTGATGGCAAAAGCAGTCAAAACGTCCGTAACTGCGAAATCCCAATTGTAGAAATGCGGAAGTCAAAGAACACGTTGCGCAAGAAGTCCGCGACAAAGATTGATCAGGTCCAGTCAAAACGAAAATCCCGTGGACATCCAAAAAATTACGTAGGGTACGCTGCAGCGATAAACGCAATCACTCCGTAACGACGTGTGCCTCAACCGCGAGTCCTCATAGCGCAACCATCAAATGGGACCCCCAACGCCCCACCAAGCGGAGGCGTTTAGCCAATCATGCTACCAAAAGTAGTGGAAGGTGCCTGGCGCACCATAACCTGTGAGATATATAGCTACGGGTATATATCGGGTTGCAGTCAGAATGCTTTCACTTTCGGCGTTTGCATAAGTCAGAATAAACATAAGATAGTCTCGGCTTTATGCCGGAAACCCTAAACCTGTGACACCCGTACTGTACGGAGTACTAGTACAGATAACAGGAAGTGACACACGGTGTGTCACATCCAGCAAAGATTTTGTGCTCTCCTGTGGCCGTATATTATGAGGCAGGTGTGCTCCTAACCAACATGCACAATTGCTTATATGGGTGCACCAGTCAGCGATACTTTGACTGTGATCCTCCCACACTAGAGGAGTATTGTGCCATGGCATGAGTGGAGACAATTCAAGTATGAAAAAATAGTGGCCTATGATATGCCAAACTTCCATGATGCAAAATAGTACTGTGATATCCCAAAAACAAATAGATACATACAATGTTTCAAGTAACTATCAAATATTTCTCAGTGAATGTTGTGAAAAATAAATCTCGAATATCAAACGAATAAAGATATCTGTCTCAAGCCTGTTTGGCCCGCCGCTCTTCCAGGTCGAGTTCCTCTCGTGCCAGACGCAGTCGACGCTCCTGCAAATCCAATTGCCACTGCTCTTCTTTCATTTTGAGCTCACGTTCCTTCAGCTCGTACCTTTTAGCTTTATCTTTTTCCTTGGCTTCGCGTGCAGCCTTGCGTTCCTGCATGAAACTGTCAAGGGAAGCTGAAAAAGAACCCGACGATCCGCGGGCTTTAGTTTTACCATCAGATAGTTCATTGTTTTCAAGCTGAGATAAGTTGTTGTTCAACTTATCATCCTCGCGCTTGCTAGTCTTGCGAGCAGCCTCCCTAGTTGCAAGACCTTGAGCAGATTTTTCAAGCAAGGAATTGGCAGCAGCTTGATCAGCAAGCTTTTTTTTTGGCATCCTGATCCTTATCTGCTTTGCCTTCAGCGACAATTGTGTCCTCTCCAGTTTTCATGGACACCGCTTCGTAAAGTAAGGTGCCAAACTCAGTCAATTCCTCATCATCTGTTCCTGTCGCACTACGCTTTTTATAGTCCTCAGACTTAAAAGTTTCAATCCACTTTGTAACACTATCTTGAAGATGCCTCGAAGTCAGCTCTATCCCACGAAAAGCTGGGTGCCTCAAGAGCTCAGCGTTGATTGAATTCCAAGTCTTAGCCTGCGTACCCCAGTGCCAGGGATTCATTGCGTTCACCTGAATCATAGCAGCTGTTTTGCGCGCTTCACCTATTGGAATACCGTTAAATGGAACCGCGGAATCCCACACTGGGCTAGTGCGCTTGCGCTTCTTTGATTTGGGCGCAGCCGGTTTTGAGCCATCGTCTAACACGATTGGTGCGTCATCAGCGGTGTCAAGTAGTTCATTAGAGATATCGACAGGCGCTGCCTCCTCAGTGACAGTATTTTGCTCGTCTAAAATCACAGACTCTGGCTCAGCCATTTTTCACACAGTCCCGTCCCGTTCTGTCAAAACATCAAACAGTCTCGAGTCTGGAAAACCTAGTTTTTTTGGCGATATAAATTGTCCGTAAATTTAATTTTAGAAAGCTGGTGTCGCGTCGTGTGTAAAACCGTGAGATCGAAAGAATCTGGGGAAAATGCATTATCGACGGTAAAGATCGCGAACAGTCCTTAAGCCGTAACTCGGAAGTAAATTTCTTATTTCGTAACGTGATAAGGGCGTTTATCCCGGATTTTCACGTCTACAGATTACGAGTTAAGGACAAAATCCCGAGATAAGGACTGCCTGTCATCCAGATTCGGGAATCTATGACCTTAACTCGTAAATTGTAATCCGGGAATTGATATCGGAACCTCCCTAATCTTTACCGTGACACACGTCTATTGTATAATTGTATCCAATCGGCTTTTTAAGTATAAATATAGATGGCAGCGCCAGCGGTGTCACTTCATGTATTCCCTCCACCTATTCACATTCAGAATTCAAGCATCGTGGCGAATCGCTACTGAGACGTGTCAGGTGTCACTACCCGTAGGAACCTTTGGGGGGGAAACCCCGGCGTGCCACATTGACATACTAAAGCTTTGCAAATTGCAATGGGCCATGGCCATGACATGAACATCGCGATGCGATGTCAATGTCGATGACGGCCCAGAACCGCCGAACATGACAGAATCAACAATCATGATTTGCAATTCAGCGATTCGGAGCGGTCAGACGCGAACTCACATTTCCTCGTGCGGTTGAGACGTTGCGTTGAGACCGTCGAGTGTTGAAACATGATATCGCAACATTCATTTTGGTTTTCCGTCGCTGAGCGGAAAGGGCAGGCAGCCCTTATTTGACTTGATGGATATGAACTATCTGCGTGATATTGAGAACGCATATGGTTCGTATCTTATTCCCTGGACTGTTAGCAACCCACGGGTACCAACATTCTTCGGATCAAGTAAGCAATTCTCTTGAACCATGGGGGATATAATGAGCGCTTGGGAGTGTGAGTTCGCGCGGGTATGCACGTTTTCAAGTTTGTCTTGACACTATGTTTAGTGTTCCTCATGCTCTTGTGATTGCGACAACATTCATGCTTCGTCACATCTCAGAAAACGACCACTAACATATTCATTAGGATACAGTTGGCATTTTGGGACTCGAACCCAATCCGGGATGTATTCAGCTTACATCCCGGACACCATGCATGCCATATTACATGACTATTGAAAACCGCATAAAAAGTCGCGTGAAATATTTCAAGTTGACTATGCGTGCCAAATATAAAAAACTGTGATGAGAAAAACGAAGGGAGCTCAAGGAGCTCAAGGGCTCGAAGGAAATCATGGTGGTAAAGGATGGTTGGTCGCAGAGGTGAACTGCCACGCGCCACCTACCAGAACGAAAGCGAAACCTGACGAAAGGGTTAGCACGCAATTCAAATACAATAACAAACTTTCACACCCAGGTCAGTGGGAAAAACAGGCATAAAGTGTAAGTAGGCACAAACCAACAAAGAGTGGGGCTGTATGGGCGGGCGCACAGCGGTGAACTGTTTCGGCATACACCATATTTGCAAAACCGAGTCAGTCGCGGAAATTGCCGCAGAAAATGTGCAAAATTGAGAACTTCCAAAAGAACATTCATTGCTCACAAATACGGTCGGGACCACTTGTGAAGCAGCCGTACAAACAGCAACGGAGAAACGGGAAAACAGAGAGCTAGGAACCAACGTACCGTAAATTGGAGCTTTGAATCTCACGGGCAACCTGCACAATCTCCGACACGCCCACAAACCGCGCTTTCAGTTTACACATAAACAATGAAAAATAGTGAAAAGTGAAAAATAGTGAAAAGTATAAAGCTGGAGTAGCAGGCAGTTCAGGTCTGCGTGCAGTGCAGTAGTGCAGGGTGGGCGCTCCTGGTGAATAATGAATGTAGCGTTGGCAGGCGCGGAACGTATTTGGAACGGGTGCTCGGTCAAACACTCATACCGTCATACGCGGGTCCGCGGCATTCTCGATTCAGGATTAGGTTCCATGAACCTGCTTCATGGATAGTAGGGAAAATTAACGATGAGAGTCCAGGAAATATCCGGATCTGACGCCCGTAACCATCTAAGATTCAATCGGACGATAACCTGATTTGCTGGAAGTGACGCCCCGACTGTCATTCCTATAGTTAGGGTGTATGACTGTCACCGGTCCCGGAACCCTAGACCCCGAACATATAACGGGAATACTCGGTATTCTGTTTATCCGGTTGATTATTCTGATGCACCACACTCCGAATATACAGTCAAGCTGATATATTCAGCAGGTTTGGTACCACGCACGCTTAATTTTACACTGCGACTTTGGCCATGATTGGCTAAACACCGGCGCTTGAGATGGGGTGAGGGACCCGCGTTAGAGAGGCTTTCGGTACGGGCGGTATGGCTCGGTTACGGACACGCGGTTGATTGGACATGATTGGGTAGCGCTGACGACAGTTTATTTTCCGTGAAGTATCGTTGGGCTGGGTTTTGTTGTTTCTGGTCTCCGGAACACCGTACGACATTGATCACGTCCTTTCGTCCCACACGACCGCGCACAATTTGCTGTTTCCCTGATTATCCTCGACGACCCGCCGCAACTCGCTAGCCGTCGCCCACGCCGTTGGTCTCGCCTCGCATTTTCCACCTCACCCTATCTCTGCAGTCATTTCACTATGGGTACTTCTACGAGATCTCACACCGCGGCCGCACGCCGCTCACTAGTTACAATTTTCGACGATGCCGCGGCTCGACATGCGACCACTCCAGCCACCCCTACGGTCACGGCTACCCCGGCTGCCCAGTCAGCGGGGGCACTGTTCCTCGACGCTGTCAAGCGTCTAGCAAAAGAATCCTTCGACGAGCGTGCCGCTAAACTCGTCATCAAGAAGGTGTACGACGACAAACATGGCCGTTTTGACGGTACGGAGTCGAGCGTCAGCTCCGTTTTCGCCCGTCTGGTACTGGCATTACGGGACATTTTCGTCACTGAGGAGTCCGCGTTTTCTTCTCTATTCGACCTGGAGGATGCCTCGTTGCCCGTTCGCGCCGAGGCGAACAAACTGCTGTTTTCGACACTCGAATTCGTCATCGCTCCGGTGTCGCCCGCAGCAGACTGGATGGAGTCTTCGGCGGAGGCACACCCGTTTGATGGGAAGCGGGTGTTGCTGGAGATCGCCAGGATGCTCCTGGATTCCGGCGGGCCCTTCCAGGGCACCGCGGACCTTCTGGCCATCAAGATCAACCAGTTCGACCCGTCGCGGGCAATCGCCGCCTTCAACGCCGCTCTCCGGTCCGCTCGACGGAAGAGCACTCTCGACGACATGGAGGTCAAGTCCCTTTTCATCAAGTCCCTCGACCCGATCTTCTACGCCCCGGTGGTCAACCGTCTGTTACTACACGACCAACGTGCGGCGGAGTCCCTTGCCACCATTCAGCAATGGACCCGTGAGTGTCACGCACAACACGGGACGGATTCGCACGTCCCGCCTGCTGCGCGCACGTTCTCCGCCCTCACCCTGGCTAGGCAGAGCGACGACGGGGACTACAAGACCGTCTTCAGCGAGCTCCGCGACCAGCTCTACGACATGAAGAAGGAGATCAAGGCGCTCCACAACCGTCTCGACGACACGAAGGGCTACACGCCCCGCAACGACAAGAAGAACGCCATTGGACGCGGTGGACACGGTGACGGCGTCCGCTTCGCAGCGAAGCCCCTCCCCGAGCACGGCAACTTCCCGCAGAGCTTCCGTGGGAAGTCTTCGGGTAAGGTGGCTTTCCACAAGCCCACCGGTACGTTCGTCCCGTTGTGCCGGCACTCGACATGCTCCGCTACGGCGGAGAAGCATTGGCATCGTGACTGCCCGCACGGCGGGCCACGCGGACATGTTGGGGCACACGGTTTCAGCATTGCGGACAGCGAGAACGACATGCTCGCCGTGATGTTCCAGAACGCCGTGGACGAAGACGACGCCGTCCGTTTCGACGCCGTCTGCTGCATTGCGGACGGCAAACCTGATCTCTACGACACCGCCTCCGCGTTCTCCTTCGCTGTCGCCGAGGAGCGGGTGCCCGACACCATCGACGAGTACCTGGGGTACCGCCAGCCCGCTGACACCCACCTCGGGGTTTGCGCGGTTGGTGGTGCTACGAACATCCACAACTTCAAGATTCACGAAGAAGTCCGTGCCGACACTCTGGACGCGCCACCACCGCCGGCACCGCCCTCCGCTCCGCAGTCGGTGGTGTCCGACGAGGGGATGTACCCCGTCAGCGCGCTACACGCGCACGAGCCGCACGCGACCTTCATGGACAAGTTCGCGTTCAACTTGAACATCGCGGGAACGGAACCGACGCTTGCAATGCACCACATGGGCCCCGTCGCGCCCGTGGACTCCGTCTCCGTAGCGACGGACGACTCCGAGGATGGGGACGAGTGTATTCCACCACCGAGACAGCCCTTGGGATGCGGCAGACCGCCGATGGGTTTCGGGTTCTCTGCCCTCACGTCCCTCGCAGTCTGCCTGTTGTTTGTTGTTTGTGCAACTGGCGCGCCTTTGCGTGATTGCTCCGCGCCGGCATCTTCAACAACAGGGCGCACCGGCGACGAGGTCGGTGGTGCTGGTGTGCTGACGCCCACAGCCGTTCCGCCGGATCTCTACTACCGGCCGGCAGGCTGGTACGGCAGCTGGTACCGTACTACGTACGGGTACGGGTGGACATGGCTCCCGGGCCCCCCGCAGCCGCCTGAGGCAGCCCCAATCATTGCTGCGCCGCCCTCACCGGGTGGTGCTCCGCCATCACCGGACTACGAACCACCCGCCTGGGGCGGTGGGACCGGCGATGCACTTTCTTCTTCAATTCAACACCGGGACGGGCCGATTGCACCCGGTGCAACTGCCTGCGGCGACATCGACACATCTGCAATCCTCTCAATTTGCTCTACGAATGATTTCACAGGCAGTGGTACCAGCTCTCCTGGGCGCTGTGACAGTGGCACCGGCTCTCCCGGGCGCTTTCAAAGTGGCTAGAGTTGCAATTGAGATTAGCCTGCCTCCAGCCTGTTGTGCTGTTGGTTCGGGTTGCCCCAAGATGGGCTTAGTTTAGGGCTTTAACTGTATCCGTATTCTGCACTATGCCTCACTAACTGCTAGTTTCGGGGGTTACCCTGCCAGAAAGGACAGGTTCCCCTGTAGGATGCTTATTTCCACCGAAGCTGAGTAGGTGTTTGTTTCAGTTCCGTGACCACCTAGTTTGCCAGTCACCACCCTAGGTGGTGTGCTGGAAGTGACGCCCCGACTGTCATTCCTATAGTTAGGGTGTATGACTGTCACCGGTCCCGGAACCCTAGACCCCGAACATATAACGGGAAGACTCGGTATTCTGTTTATCCGGTTGATTATTCTGATGCACCACACTCCGAATATACAGTCAAGCTGATATATTCAGCATGATTTTTGGTTGGAATCTAAAACATCATTGGCTCGAATTTTTCGAACCAATACCTGACCTGAATGGAAGATCAGGTATGAAAAAGTTACGAATTTAATGAAGTACTGTGAATATGATTGGTCAGATGAGCAGCGTCTGTGAGCTCCTCGCAAAATCTGGAGTAGGACAGCCGACGTCTGCAGTATGACAGCCGACACGATGCGGCAGATCGGCATTTTTGAATCGGAAGGCTCAAAAAGAGCATATTACGCGGCTTAATAATATAGATTTGCGTTTGTGTCGTCACGAATTTCGTTCATGCGACGGGGACCGCGAGGCATCCGGCGAGCCCGCGGAGTCGTATGCACCGTCCCGATGAGTGAAAAAAATCAAAAAGTCGATTTGTAAAATTTTCTAGATTTTTTTTTTAATTTTTGACCCCCCCAAAAGAAGGGTCCTTAACACTGTAGAGGCCGAATTAATTGATTTTACTGGGTTGAGGACCCTTTTGGGCCGATTTTTGATTTTCCCATTTTCGATTTTCGATTGTGTGACAGACTGACAGTCCTACGTGCTCGCGTCGGCTTCTCGGCGATCTGCTATCTAGCTATCTAGCTATCTAGCTATCTTACAATTACTGCCAAGCCTCAAACAATTTACGGTTGCGAGTTGCCGGGAGCCATGGCTGTTGGATACATAGCAAGCAGTCTTTCTTCTCCAGTAAGACGGGGTTTCTCTTATGTATCTTCATGGGTATCGTTTTCTTCTTCAACGTTATCGGCAAGGTTCGGTATCGATTGTCTGATATTCTGATACCATCGATATATCAGAATATCAGGATCAATTGATAGTGAAGTTGTGCACTATCAAAATATTGGAATCGATTGATCCCACTAATCATTTCATCATAATCGATTGATGATAAATTGAAAATAATTAAAAAAAAACTATCAATACCACGCGGAACATCTGATACCGAGTTCAAGGAGGGGATCTACAGGTCCTTGTAGGTCCCGGTAGGTCCCGGTAGGCTCCGGTAGGTTCTTGTAGATCCATGTAGGTCCCGGTAGGTCCCTGTAGGTCCTGGTAGGTCCCTGTAGGTCCCTGTGTCCACATGGGTCCTTGTAGGTCCTTGTAGGTCCCTGTCGAGGTTCGGTATCGTTTGTCTGATATTCGGATACCATCGATGTATCAGAATATCAGAATCAATTGATAGTGAAGTTGTGCACTATCAGAATATTGGAATCGATTGATCACACCAATCATTTATCAGGATCGATTGATGATAAAATGAAAATAATCAAAAACTATCAATACCACGCGGAACAACCGATACCGAACCTTGGTTATCGGAGCCGGTCGCAAACGCACCACGCGCACGTCATGCCAAGATCACTTCGTGGTCGTTTCTCGGAAGACCTTGGTGATAGGTCCTGCTACCAATTTGTACGTCAAAGAATATGGTTTGAAATGCCCCGATTGTAGCAACATCACTCATTGGGGACCTAAGGAGGATCCTTAGTCGAGAGGCCTCAAGTTTCCCAACGTCACGAACTTAAGTGGTCACGTCATAAAATGCTCTGGCGCGTCTGATGATACAGTTGCCGAACTTCTAAAGTTTTCAAAGTCGAAGAAAGCAAAGGGCGCGCAAGTGGAAACCCTGGAGACTTTTGTGACTATCGAAACCCAATCTCAACCCACGTTTTCTTCTTTTCTACCCCTCAAGCTTCCAGTGCATAACAGCATAAGTTCGTGATGCCTCTGATGAAAGGAGTGATATATATATATATACATAAGGGATATATATATCGTTGAAACACAGGAAACGCAGGTGGTGATCCGGTCAGTCTAAAATTTGCATAAGATAAAATACTTAGGTGTTTTATCGAGTGCGGTGCGGAACGGTCGGGGCGGTGGCAGATGACAAAATGACAAGATGATAGGCACTCGGGGCGAGGGGTGAAACAAGGAGAAGCAGGCCCCCATACAGTGGGGGGGAAATCGGCTTCCCCGTGAC
>LGRX02033768.1:0-27147 GCA_001247695.2 Cymbomonas tetramitiformis | reverse complement strand
TATGGGCGTGACGCGGCCTCTGTTATGGTCGTGACGCGACCTCTGTTATGGTCGTGACGCGACCTCTGTTATGGCCGTGACGCGACCTCTGTTATGGTCGTGACGCGACCTCTGTTATGGGCGTGACGCGACCTCTGTTATGGTCGTGACGTGCCGACTTCTATGGTCGTGCGGACGCCTCTGTTATGGTCTACGCGACCTCTGTTATGGTCGTGACGCTGCCTCGTTAAGTGGGCTGCGACGCGACCTCTGTTATGGGCGTGACGCGGCCTCTGTTATGGTCGTGACGCGGCCTCTGTTATGGTCGTGACGCGACCTCTGTTATGGGCGAGACGCGACCTCTGTTATGGGCGAGAAGCGACCTTTGATATGGGTGTAAAGCAACCTGGGTAGCAATCCATTGCAATTTGACGAATCCCTCTTCATCCGCTGGTGGATGCAGCAGATGGCAGGCCGCGGCGAACGACGGCTGATGCTCAACGGGGGAAACAATTGCAGGGACCTGTCAGGAAATCTGCTGAAGAAGCTCAACATCCGCTGGTGGCCGCGCGGGCTGCGCCACGTGGTCATTGACAACAACCATATCGAGGACGTCATCGACAAAGCCATCTGTCATCACTCCGGCCTGCAGGTCTTCAGTGCCCGCGGCAACCGGCTTTCCGGAGGAATCCCTCCGTGCAGCTTTGCGAACCTCACCCACTTCGACTGCTCGGACAACCATCTCGCAGGGACCCTGCCAGTCGCCTTGTGCAGGAGCCCCTTTCTGTCCTGGTTCTCTTTCAACGGGAATCAGCTGTCAGGCACCATTCCTGGCTGCCTCGGCCAGCTCCAGTGGCTCGAGTGGGTGTACTTGGAGGGCAACCGGCTCAGCGGTAGTTTGCCGCCAGCCCTCTGCGGCGCCAGCCGGCTAAAGCACCTGGCCGCGAGCGGCAATATGCTAGGGCAGCAGCTTCCGCCGTGCCTGCTGGTGCACGAGCAGCTGGTGGAGCTGGACCTTAGGAACAATGCGCTCGAGGGCATGCTGCCCACCAGTGGGGTGTACAGCGCCCTCCGGTTGCTGGACCTGGGGGAGAATCGGCTCACCGGCGCGGTACCGGAGACGCTAAGCCACGCCGCTCTCAACCTCACCACCCTGTCCCTTGAGTTCAATCAGCTGTCGTGCCAGCTGCCCGCGGAGCTTTGGGATTGGCCAAGGAGCAACCGCAACGCCACCGTCTCCGTCCTCGGCGGGAACTACTTCAGCTGCCCGCACGCCTTCCCCTCCGCCGCATGGCACTCGTCCCAATACGCGCTGTACAAGCAAGACACACATAACTTCTACTACCGTTGCGACTTCTCGGAGCGGTGGGTGTACCTTTCGCTGATGACGGTTGGGTTAATTGTCGGAGTCGTGACGTCAGCAAAGCTTTGGAGGCAAGGAGCCTCGCGCCCCTTCCACGCCATGGAGGCTTGGGAGTGGACGCGGGTGTGGCGGTGGGGACGGCGGCAAGATGATCAGGCAATGGAGAGCAGTGACGCCGCTCGAGTGACGAGGATGGCGCAGTTAGTGCTCAGGGGGATCTTTTGGTGCAACTGCATGGTCTGCTTCTTCTCCACAACGGTGATGTCCACCTTGTACGCCTCTGCGCGAAGCCGAGTCCAATGCCAGTCCTGGTACGAGCGCATCTCGATGATTGGCAAGGACGTCCACCACAACGACAGGTTGTTTGCCATCCTGTGGCTGTCAGTGAGCGCGATGGCGGTCGCTCTGTACGCCTGGAGCCACTGGGTTGGTCCATCCCCAGCCTCCAGGAGGCATGCAGATCGAGCGGCGGCCGGCAAGCAACTGCTCGATCATCTGTTGCAGGATTCGCCAGAGGAGACTGCCTCCGAGCCATCCGCCTCCGACGAGGGCCCTGCGCCCCAAGCCATGTGCAGTGTACAGGAAGGCGGCGTGGCATCATCGATCGTGTGGCGGTACGTCCTCTCTGGGGTTCTGGCGCTGGTCATGATGCTCCCGTTCGACTTTGGGTACATCCGGCTGCAGATGGTCCTTCGCAGGCGCGGCGCCATCGGCTGGCTGGAGAAGCTGCCCCAGCTGCAGCTCCTGGGGAGGTCCGTGCTCATCTGCCTGCGCTTTCTTGTGACAATATGCGCCAGAAAGCTGAGCCTCGTCATCACCGAGCTGATACACACGGCGTCGCGCGACCCAGCGATGCAGGCCAAGACCAAGGTCTTCGTGCATACGATCGTGAACTCGGTCACCACCGTCATCACGCCCGTTGCTACAGCCCTTCTGGTTGATGAGCGCTGCCTCGGGCAGTATCTTTACTGGAAGCCCGGCCTGGAGGAGCATGTCATTCATGACACCGTAAATCCATACTGCGTGCTTCCACAAGCCGGGGGCGTGCCTGCTGCGGAAAATGTGACACAGAGAGCGTGCTGCTCAGCGCCTGGCATAGATCCGTCACTGCACGCGGTGTGTGAAGCGTGGCGCCCGGGGAACTTCACAGTTGCATACAAACCGCACCCGTTCCTTTTGCTGGACGACTGCGCCTCTGCAGTGGTCGAGCTGTATGCGCCCATCATGATGCAGCTTCTGCTCACCACAGCGGTCATCTTGCCGGCCCTTGTAATTTGGCTGCCATCGCTCCTTAGCCGGCATCGAGCGCCCGGCTCGCCTCTGCCCACGCTCGACAAGCACATTCCAAGGTGGGGTTATGTCCTTCTCCATGTGACCGGGTTACTGCCCCCCGTGATTGAGTACGAGTGGGAAATATGTGAGGATACGCATCAGCAGAACATCTCATGCTTAGGCCGGTTCAATCTGTGGCTCTCGCAAACATTTCTGGTGAAGAAAGTTCACAGCCTAGCCACCAAGAAGCCGTGTGAGCACGACCTTTACCTGCAAAAGGAAATCCTGAACGTCATACTCATCTCCCTGACATTTGGAATGACATCCCCACCTGTCGCCTTGGCTGCGCTGGTTTCCGGACTGGTGGTGAATACGGCGTATCAGCACCATTCACAGTACGTGTCTCTCCATCAGGTGGGCGGTGTAGTGTGCGTTCCGCGGGCAGCAATACGATGTATAATCTTGACCGTCACAATCGTGTGGATAGGGCACGCTTTTCTCACGCTCGCTGCCCAGACACCGTGATTGAGGGAAATCTTATTAGCTAAAACAACTGCTCTCACCTTATGTTTTCATCAAGAAATATTACATGTATGCGCATCGTTGCACCTTTCCGAAGCAATTCCGAAGGATTCACCGTCCACATTCACATCAAGTTAAATGCCTATCGATCACGAGTAATGTAATAAAACTGTTGAAATGTACAATTGATGTAGCCGTTCTGAATATGCCGTGGTCGGTGGTGTGCGCATGTAATGACTTTTTACCGGTATTAGTATGTATCCATGCAGGTATCCATGCATGAAGAAAACCCCTGTCACATGTTGGTCGGTGGGGCTATTTGCAAGGGGGAACCCTCTATGTAAGTAAGAATGCATCTATGCATGCATCTATATGCAATAGGTAGGTGGGATATTCATATGCAATAGGTAGGCGGGCAAGGAAACTGGCGTAGACCGAGTGCTGTAGTCGGAGTCGACAAATAGGCATGCTATATATGCATATCGAGTATACTTGGGTGATTTCGTTGGTTTTGTTTTTGCTGCGGTAAGAATGTGTATGTCTTCCGAGTAGAGTTCCTCGCCCACAGCGCATCGCTGATGAGTGCTGGTGCCAGGCTTCATCCACGACAGAGTGCAATGTATACATACGGTACTCGCCAGCTTTAGATATATATGTCCGGGGCATTTATCGAGTACATCCCCTGTGATGCGGTTGTATAGTAGGCGTGATGGTAACTCAACTCTCCACACAGAATATACACGCGTCGTGCAAGTTGGTAAGCTCTGCACTTTATTGTTACAGCTATATTTTTTAGTGCATATATTTTGTATACTTCCTATCGTACCATGTTCAGGAAAGTAATAAGCAAAATAGGAGCACCCATATTTATATATATGCCCAGTCGCGATCCTCGTCATCCGAACTGTATATATGGCACAAGAGGATCGAGCTGAAGCTTCAATAATAAGCTCCGATAGCACAGTGGTAGAGGGAATGGATTAGACACCATGAGGTCGTTGGTTCGGATCGTCCACATCTCGGACATTCATGCAAGCCAAGGTATCGGTTGATCCAAGGTGTAATTAGTCGATAACGATACCCGTAAAGATATTATCGGCCAAAAGTGATATAGGTAGGCTTATAGGTATTAGTCAATACCGATGATAGCCAATGAGGTATTAGCAACTATGCATATTCCGATCGTTGCAAAAAATGTATAAGCTAATATCGAAACTCTTATAAAGCAATATATCGCGGACTGTCACTACCAACTGTAGCCCAAAAGTTTTCGATTCAACCGATACGATTACACATTGAGGTGTATATGATTGTACCAGGAGGTACTGAATGACATGTCGATCATTCTGAATAATTGCCTGTACTGATCGAATATGACCACCTGCCAATATTCAGGAATAACGTGGTAGGGAGATGAGATCAGAACGACATGTGCCGAATCGAATGACACATGTACGTTACATGCGTAATGAGATGAGCGGGAATAATGCGGAACATTTGAATTGCTGATGTGTGAACAGCCGAAGAGACTGAGGCTGTATAAAG
This sequence comes from Cymbomonas tetramitiformis, assembly GCA_001247695.2. NCBI lineage: Eukaryota > Viridiplantae > Chlorophyta > Pyramimonadophyceae > Pyramimonadales > Pyramimonadaceae > Cymbomonas > Cymbomonas tetramitiformis. The sequence continues at coordinate 22,466 of LGRX02033768.1, read as the reverse complement.
GTAGCCGACAAGCATTGGCTGCTCAGTTTTATTTTACATTCAACAGTTCCTGCCACGCGTCATTTGTACGGTGCGACAGCGCCTGGCCCAAACAAGAGGCACTTCGGGCCTTGCCAGGGCGACGCTTGGGAATGCTTGGCCGTCGCTTGGTCCAGGTTAGGCCCAGGTTAGGCTCAAGTTAGGCCCAAGTTCATGTCACGGTGTACATCTTGGGGGAGGCCTCGGCATTTTTTTAATATCCGGCTTTATTTCGATTTTGAGCTGAAGTGCCATAATCGAGGACAGCTGGAGTTTATTATTGGAAGGGTTCATGCTGTGTACAAATATAATTAAGCTGCCCGCGATCACATCTCGGATACATGACGTGATGTAGTAGTCGAGAGAAATTTCGGGGATTGTAAATTTTGTCATGTGAACCGCTCGCTAAAATGCGCCTTAATCGTGCGTACCCGCGAAAAAGATGAGGTGGGTGTGGCGTATGCACTCTGCCGTCTTTGACATGCCATCCCAGAGAGAAGATTCGGAACCTTTTAGTTTTCAAAGATTTACCTCTGCTCTCGCACGAGATATGTCGCACGAAACACTTTCCCCACTGACGAAACATTTCGATCGATCTGACACCGCTGATTTTCCGATCTGACGGCCAAAAGTAAGCGACTTGCAACTTCTGAAGTATGTGAGGACTGCTTTTCGCTTCTGTCTGCGCATACTCCCTTCCTCTAAAATCTAAATTACATTAGGTGAACAATTTCGCTCGTAACTGTTATAGATTTATTCATCACAAACCGAGCTTTGTTTTAAGCTATGGTTCCGGACCCAATCCGCTTCCGAATCAGCTTCGTTTGCAACCGGGACTGCAAGCGAAGCTGACGCGGTTTAAGATAGGGTCGACCCAAAGCATGAAAAACTTTGCAGCCGAGGTGTACCAGCGCATATCTGATAACTTAATTCTTTCTTTTTCTTTTATTTTCTTTATCTTTCTTTTATCTTTCTTTCTTTTCTTTTTACGTTTTCTGCTGTTTTTGGTGTATCACATAGGCTTCTAGCCTTATATTCCACTGTTTAGCCAGCTAGTATACTAACACTTATATTCCACTTATTTTGCATGACATATACTGGCTATGCAGCCTAGCAATACTATCACTTTTCGATATAATGTATGGTTGCAAACCTATAACATATATATCCTTATGTTCAGTCTTGGCATACAGCCTGACACTAACATGTAAAACTTGTCCTTAATTTCTCTTGATCAACACTAACTGAGGTCCGCTTTTCCCAGCTTCCCTTTCAACATGTTGCTCTCTAACAATCACTAGCAGGATTCCTGTATTGACATCTGCCATCGACCAATCACGTGCACATATATGCCTGATTCTGGTACTCCTTCACCAATCATCAGGCAGATCATGATACTCTTGTATTGCCATTGCAGATCTTTTTCTGGAATCCACCAGGTCCTCAATATAATTATTGTCATTGCAGATCTTCTCCTGAAATCTGCCTTGTCATCAATTATTTCTTCATACAGCTGTGGCCGGCATGCAACAAGGCCCTTGCAGCATGCAACCACCCGTCACCAGCATGCAACCTGGCATATGTAGCATGCAACCTGGCCTCTGTAGCATGCAACCTGGCCTCTGTAGCATGCAACCAGACATCTGTAGCATGCAACCTGGCCTTTGTAGCATGCAACCTGTCCTCTGTCGCATGCAACCTGGCCCCTGTGGCATGCAACCCGACATCTGTTGCATGCAACCTGGCCTCTGTAGCATGCAACCAGACATCTGTAGCATGCAACCTGGCCTTTGTAGCATGCAACCTGGCCTCTGTCGCATGCAACCTGGCCCCTGTGGCATGCAACCCGACATCTGTCGCATGCAACCTGGCCTCTGTCGCATGCAACCTGGCCTCTGTGGCATGCAACCCGACATCTGTCGCATGCAACCTGGCCTCTGTGGCATGCAACCTGGCCTCTGTAGCATGCAACCTGACATCTGTAGCATGCAACCTGGCCTCCGTGTCATGCAACCGGGCCTCTGTAGCATGCAACCCGACATCTGTAGCATGCAACCTGGCCTCCGTGGCATGCAACCTGGCCTCTGTAGCATGCAACCTGACATCTGTAGCATGCAACCTGGCCTCCGTGGCATGCAACCGGGCATCTGTAGCATGCAACCAGGCATCTGTGGCATGCAACCAGGCATACGCAGCATGCAACCAGGCATCTGTATCATGCAACCACTCGTCGGCAGCATGCAACCAGATCTCTGTAGCATGCAAACCCTCTGCTCGTACCTCCCGGTACACGAGGGGTTTTCGAGCGATCTAGCGCACGAAATTTGGCACTAATAATGCTGACAGTAATATTGATGCACCCTCTTAAGCGCAAAGACTTTCGATGAGTGTACACGGAATGGTCGCCTCTTGAAAAAGAGCATGTTGGGTTTGGGTTCGAACGTACCCAAGCCCAAAGATGCCAAACAGACGACAGACGAGGGCCGGCTTCCCGTGCGTTCTAGCGCATCACGAAACTTGACACACATACTTCCAAGAGATATATATATATATATATAGATATACATATATATATATATATATATTCAAGTTATCTGAAGCTCAAGGCGTCAAGTTACTTGTGCGCGAAACGGCAAATTTATTTCTAAGGCAGATTTATTGGGTTTGGGTTCGAACGTACCCAAACCCAAAGATGCCAACACAGCCGAGGGCTTCCCGTGCGTTCTAGCGCACGAAACTTGGCACAAATACTGCCAAGATATATATATACATCTTCAAGTTACCTGAAGCTCAAGGCTTCAAGTTACTTGTGCGCGAAACGGCCAAACTATTTCTAAGCAAATCTAAGCTGAAACCCAAACCCAATAGATCTGTCGAAGAAATCAATTGGTCGTTTTGCGCACGAGTTGTTTCAGTCCGTGTGCATTGATCCACTTCAGGATACATATCTTGGTAATATTTATGCCAAGCCTCGTGTGTTAGAACGCACGGGAAGGCCTTGGCTGTTTGGCAGTTTTGGGTTTGGGTACATCAAAACCCAAACCCAAAATGCTCTTTGTTATGATGCGCTCGTTTCGAGTATACTTTAAGACTGCCCTTGCGCTTGAAAGGGTGCACCAATATTACTATCGCAGTAATATCATTTCCAAGTTTCGCGCGCTGATACGCACGAAAACCCCTCCGCTGACAAGCTTTTCATACTGTACCTTGGGTCGACCCCATCGTAAACTTAGCTTGCAGTCGCGACTGCAAACGAAGCTGGTGCGGTTGCGGATGGGGTCCATCCAGAGCTCAAATAGAAGCTATTCGTCGTGTGAATACATATGTATAAGTTACGAACGTCGAAAAAAATGCACTTTATGCAATGCGATAAAAATCACAAGGTGAGAGGTCTGCAGTAGCACAACAAAATTGGGGCGGGCAGACGATAAGTTGCATTTCCATATTTGATAACTTACTAATGGCACGGTTTCACGGTGCTGTGGAGGTGTGAGCGATAGCGTGCAAGCAAATGGTGTTTCATCGCATGACTGTCTCTCTGTCACGTTTCAATCGAATATCAGGTCGCCAGGTCAGACGTACGTCATCATACTAAGAATATCTGAATGAGAAATGTATAATGTAATTTTTACCAGCAGATCTTTTAGGGAGTATAAAACTGAAGGAACTTTGCATCGTAAGTCGATGATTGGGTAAAAATGATGTCAGCATTTCAGGTGGGGCCATGCATTGGTTAAGGACCCACGATGGGCCCTGCTTGGGCCCAACCTCGGGCCAGCTACCAATGAACTTACACCGATGTTTGGCCCACAACAGTCCCATATACATCAGGACCTGGTGGTGTCATAGTGTTGTCATAGCTTGAAAAAGACGAGACCCTACCGTGGATGCACGATCGGTCTTGCATCCCCCGAAAGGCGCGCCGCACCGTAGAAATATTGTGCACCGAGTGGTAAATCCATTTTAGCATAAGATCGGACAGTCAATGCAATCCAGTACCAGTCCGGAGCGTCAGTGCACATTATGATTTGATCATATACTTTGCTCGATCATTGTATTTTGTTGTGTATGATTGATCCGCCTGTGGCATATCCGATATCCGCGATATATCCGTGCTTCAATCATGGCGTGAGTATCTAATACCAAGGATATGCCCGCAAACTCACATGCCCACTTCACCTTCAAATGTCCACCTTTGCGATGCTCCATATAACATGTGCAGGTGTCTCATGTGCCACCGCCATGATCGCGCATCCACTGCAGCACCTCCAGATGCCCACCTCTCTCGGCAGCAGTAAAGCATGTTTCATCGTCCCGTGGGGATTTCTATCGGTCCAGTCGCTCCGTCCAGTCCGTCCAGTCCGTCCAGTTCGTCCAAACTCGGGACGGACTGGACGGACTGGACCAAACATTTTTCAACATTCTAAGATTTCGCAAATAAAGGCTCCCATACTTAAGACCATACTTAAGGAGTGTAACGCGTCGGCCCGCGTCGACGCCTGCGTTTCCCCATACTTAAGAAAATTTAAAATCTTCTTCATACTTAAGGAATGCTCCCCCTCCCCTCCCCCCCCGCTGTCTCCCCTCGAACCGTGTACGGACGGTTCAGACAATCGTGTACGATTGTCTGAAACGTGCGACGTCCACAATCCATGCACGCCGGTGATGTTTTATAAGCAAGTAAATTTCTTGGATTGCCACATGATAAATCTTCGCATGTCAGAACGGTGTCGGAGGTCTCTATAAGATTTCTTGCTATTAAAGAAGTTTGACAGTGTCTTGTAATCATTACTTTTCATAACATACGAACCCATTGCGTATGGTCAATATTGGAATATTGCAGTATTGGATGTGGCCTTACGATACTTTCACGTTTCACGACTGCCAGTCACAACAAGCCCATTGGGTGCCTAATGATCCTGTAATTCTCCGCTTGTGGCTGCAAGCGCGGGGACAAGCCAAAGAAGACTGGGAGGACTTCGGGCGCAATGCAATAAATGTCAACTCCTGGAACTACTGGAGAGTTTGGCCGATGTACGTCCACGGCCATAGATCCAGCGAAAGGTGTGGTGTGAGGCATCTCGTGTACTGGTACGAGGGTGGGTGGATCTACCACCGATGCTCAGGTTGGGAGTGGCAGGCCTGGCTTCACGTTACCGCTACAGCGAAACGACGCACGGCGCCCTCATAGAGCTCGAAAGCGGTCTGCTGCAGGACGATGAAGGGAGATGCGTAGTTTGCGGGCGTGTGTTCGGAATCTGCACCCTGGCGCGCAAAATTGATGCTAACGCGTGCAATGAGGAGACGTGTGATTGGAGCCACTGAACTCATGATATATGAAATATGAATACTCCTCATTTCATTGAAGACGCACTATTACCCTCCTAGGACAGTTATGGCAATCGTGCACGATTGTCAACACCGTATACTGTGGTTACACTATTGATTTTACCCATAATTAATTATTCACCGAAATTATCGAAATCCGAAAACAATTCATGGAAAATAAATATCTCTGACCCCAAACAAGTGACCAACAAGGAAATAGTCAATTAATCAATTATTTCGAGATCCTGTGTTTGTGCAATAGGGACAAGAAATAGTTGGGAAAATATATAAGGCGGTGGGCACACATGTGTCACAAGACAAATAAATAGCGGGATAATTATTGGTCCAGACCGATATATATACAATGTGCATACGATAAACAGATAATATCTCATACGTACATACGATAGGAGGCCACGTTGTGTTCTATCGCAATCGGTTCACGCACGGCGCACTCGGCATCCGGCAGCACCATTCTTTCAAACTCACACTCGAAACTGTTGTGTGATCTGCTTCTGAGAAACAAAAAAGATGAGTGCCACAGAGCACGAATGTTTGATATGCAAAATCCGCGGATTAGGCTGAATTTCAGCTCATATATAGCCTCATATATAGGCTGAATTTCAGCTCATATATAGCCTCATATATAGGCTGAATTTCAGCTCATATATAGGTTGAATTTCAGCCTATATTTGGGTGAGATTCCTAAGGCGTGTTACGTGTTACGCGTAAAACTCACAAGGCCCGAAATACGTAATTTACGCGTAATTTACGCCCGGGGGGGGGCGTATAATGCAACATAGTGATATGCAAGGGTATGATATATATTATGTGGTATGAGCGGTGTGTATCAATAGATAAATAGGTTGGTTATTAATTAAGTCTCAAGTGGAATATGTGAGAAATAAGCGACAAGAAATAGTTCGAAAATTAAATAAGTTTCAGCGTGCGATAGTCGTGCGATAGGCCCCTTTTCAAAAAATAATTAATTCGGCGTCGACTCAAAATACTATTGAAAATAAAGAATTATTGATGGTGTGGGGGGGGGGATAAAATCAATAGTGTAACCACAGTACAGTGAACACGATATATCTGCCACACACGCTATGCAGGATATGGAGGCTTGCCGGAGAATCTGCTGGTTGCAAGCATTGTACTCTGTGTCGCTTTATTTTTATGTAAGTAATTTGACATGTCTTGTACTCATTTCTTTTCGCAGTTAAAACCTCGCTTGCGATTACAGCATTCATTACACGCTACCTCCAATATGAATACTCCTCATTTCACGTGAAGATGCACTTGTTGAGCTTGAACGTATGCATATCGAATACGAAAAATGCCGTGTGTGCAAATCCTGGAATTTGTTTCTATATCGCGAGGAAGTGTTCGTCGATCCTGCGCTGCATCCTAGACATGACCCCTCTCACGCTAAGTGGGGGTTTATCCGCGAAACGCGGGAAACATGGTATTTTCAACTGTTGGATGCGCATCGGTATGCTACTACTCCGACGCAATTCGTCGCTGGCGCACTTACCCCAGTGACAATGCCTGTTCCCACAGATTATATTCACGAGTTGACCGGTTCCCCCTGTATTCCCGAGCCTGATGATGATGGCAAGTGGTGCAATTGCCGTTAAGAAACTAGCGCCCACGCCTGTTTATGAAGTTTAATAGCGTGTTCTAATCATTTTTTTTTTCGCATTCAACACCTTGCTGGAGAATCCCGTGACAAAAATGTTTCGCTTCCCCACTAGGTATGAATTGGGTCCAGTCTGATGTAGATGATGATTTATTGTTAGGCCACCGCAGTTGACAAAACTGCAAGGCGGAAAACGTATAGGAGTACGCCACCCGACTTGCAGCTGATTTGCAGCACGTTTAAAAGGGAAACCATGCAGAACCCTGACTGCGGTGTTGATCATGCAACCCGCAGGCTGGGAACGCTGAGCTCAGCAAAACCCACGCGATATTTTTTGGACTGTAGTCTGAGTATTGGGGCTTGAAATCCCAACAATATCTGCATTGTTAAGGCACGTTATATGCATGTATACATGTGTTTATTTTTTATTCAGTCACGTGCATAGCCGAGGTACCCGGTATGGCCCTCCCTCTATGTGTGAGGGAGGCGCTTTAACCGCACCGCATCATTTACATGGCCTGCTATGTTCATAAGGCTGCGAACAGCCGGCATCGCACATCGCCAGCTGTGTCCGGGTGCCTCCTGTTTGCCTACCGCTAAAAAGCATACATATCAGTTTTAATATATTTATCTTGTTGTAGACCCAACCTGCAAAGTTATTAACAATCGTGATATAAACGTTTTAGCGAATAACGTAATCTGTGATCCAATTTGAGGTTTTAAGACTCTTATGACTTTATGTAGGACATAAAGCTTATGTCTATAAATATATTATCAAGTTTAAACTCATATGTTAGCAATTAGCACGTTTACATCGCACTCACGGTGCCAGCGCGTTCAAACCCTAAGTTATAGGTCCTGCATCCCCCTCAGTTTTACATGTGGTGCATGCCAAATGCATTCGAATCAGCCAAAATTGACCGCACCATCGTTTTCAGCAACATCAAAATAGGTAACAATGTTATCAACATTGATATCATACATTGGAGAACACTCCGAGCAATACCCAAATGCTTAATCGGGTCATGCGGGGACACCCGTGGGTGCCATGTGAACTAAAGAAAAAAACACAGTGTGGGAATACAAGCACTCCAAAAAAACGAAAAACTATACTACGGCTGGTTTGCGCCAAGATCCTAGAGCGTTGACGCGTCTTCTTCGCCGCCAACATCCTAAGACGCTTGGCGCATCCTCCCGTCGCTCCTGCAGGATGGACGATATGTATTGGCAGTCGGTGGATGGAAAACAAGCAGCGCAAAAAAATTTATGTCAGCCAGGAAAAGTAAAGCAGTCCTAACCATTAGTACGGTAGCATGGCCAACCAAGACCGGGGCTAATCCCGCCAGGGCGAATCCACAGACGCGCTGCCACCCTTTCGAATAAGAACGCACGGCGCAACAATTCCTACACAATTTCTAAAAACAAGATCGCGCGTTTCTAAAACATAAGATCTCAAAAAAGTGCAGACAAGGCATGCGCACAAAATTGTCAAACTATAAAACAGCGAGGGAGAGGCGGACATGTGGACCAGTAGCAAAAGAGGAGTGTCTTAGAAAGCACGCATAAACGCCAAGCACAAACTTGGCAACAAACAACATATCCTGCGCCAGAAGCACAGAGAAACATGAAACCGGATAATCATACGAGGCCGTGGTGACAATGGCAAACCATATTCAACAAAACGCTGGCCAAATCCGCCTGTAAAATTACCGCGCAAAAGCTTCTGACCGCATGTCAGAGAGAGGTCTGGCCGCCAGGTTCGAACGCAAAATAATTTATCTAACTGTGTACTCGACCAAGTATTTGAACTTTGAAGGAACGACGCCGCCTTTTAACCAATCAAATCCGAGAACGGAAATCCTCGTATCGACGATCGATCGACTGCGGTTCCCATTCGCTAATCCAAAAACGAAAAGTTTTTATCTATTGCACTGACGACTGTTTTGTGTTTATCGGACAACAACTGTGATACGCGAAACGCGATGGCAAACGTACAAGCCGCAAGATACGAACGCTATGGAAATGCATAAATACATCTAGTGTCCTACATTCTTCAATCTAACGACGCAAAGTTTCCGACCGGTTTTTGCAGGCGTTCTTATACCTCTTATAGAGATATCTCGTGGTACCCAGGATGACATGATACGTCATCGTCATACGGACACACGCTAATCTCAAGGTCATACTCGCAGTCATACTCACAAACTGAGACTCGCATTTCAATCCTCAGTCATACTTGGATGGCGCCATCTTGTGACTCTCTTCATTTTTCTTGCATTTTCTCCATGAAAATATATAAGTTGTCAACTTTGAAACCAAAAAACAGCCGTAACTTTAACAAAAAAACATTTTTTGGACCCGCCGTTTTGCATACCACTTTTTCTATGTAAAGCCCCCACTATAACACGCCCCCAAAAAAAAAACAAAAAAACCAACAAACAAATTTCATCCCCGACTAGTGGGGTATAAATAACGTATGTACTATAGTGCGTATGTACTATAGTGCATATAGCATGTACATATTGTTACTACTCAACCGTTAAGCATCATCGATATATATATATATACACCAGTTGTTTTCTCAATTAGCTCGCATCGTCAACAATGGAAATAGACACTTCGGGTAATGTATGCGTTAAGATGATATGGAAGCTGGCTCGCCGGGATCAATAACAGTGACAGCATTTTATGGTCTGCACTTCTGATGCTGCCATCTTGATCATCGTGCATTCAGTTGTAAAGGGAAATAAATATGGTATCATTTATTTTCGCTTTGCTTCTAAAAGCATTTCAGCATGGATCAACTCTCCAGTGTTGGTGAGTATTCTCAGGTCAGATTCTGTATAGCAAAAGAGGGAACGGTTGTGAATCGTCATTCCACGAGGGACGTTTGGTTTAAGATATGTCCAACATGTGCTTCTAATCCAGGATGACTTTAGAATGCCAAATTAAAGTAGATGTCAAGATGAGGTTCTCGCATCTAAAAGCTGAAAACAATATTGCTACTTAGCTGTCAGTTCCTCGCGCCCCCGCTTGATTCGTTTGTGCCGCTTGCGAGACGCTTCTACAGCTGCGCGCAGCGTGCTGTCAAAGTGCGCCTTTGGCGAGAGATGCACATCCATCGCTAAGTCGGTTTCCATGTGTTGTATCAACTCCTGCAGGTGTGAGAGTTTTCATCTCTGTTAGCATGGCAATCTTCCACCAATCAGTGCAATGGCTGCCATTTGTCAGCTCCTCAGCAAAGATATGGTTTCACACACAGAAGTGGATTGAGCAGACTACAAAGTTCACCGAGTATGCACTCTAACTCATCGGATTCTGACATATGTAGTAAACCAGACAACGACAGTGTTCCTCTGTGAAACTTGTTGAATATGCCCTTACCCCAGTTCACCTCAAGCTCACTTGCGCAGACCTGGTGGTCAAGGCGGTGACTCAGTGTGCACTACTAAATACGCATGCATACGTGATGGCGCACAACACAACATTTCTTATTGTGACTCTTAGCACTCCAATGAATTCAGCTCTACATGGAAACAACAACAAACCCCCCCAAATCATGTTGCACAGCACCAGCTGAGAGCGCTCCTGCACGCAGCCGTTGCAGAACACGGCCTGGCATGAACTGTGGCAGCATCAGAGGTGATGCGACTGGAGAGGGGGAATCCGGCGCCTCCCTCAGACTGCTGTACTTCTATTGTGGATACATGGAAGTGGGCACGTTTGCAATGCAGGGCGAGCGCCCCCACTTTTGCATCTCAGTGAAAAGCAGGGCATGCTAAATCGAGCCATCACACATGCACCGTGTATCCACAACGACACAGAGATGGAGACCAAAGGCAAATACATGGACCGAGTGGCAAGGCACACTGGCCGCAGGTACCCTGATCATCAACCCAACGGAACAACCAAACAGGAACGGGACAGAATCGTGTCAGCATGCCACACAAACCAAATGGCGTTAGGTGCATTAACCAAGGCGAGCTTACCAGCACCCAGAGGATGAGCAGGTGGGGCCGTGACAAGATACTACATTTAGAGGTGTGAGGACCGTCCGAAGGCCCAACCACCAAAACAAGAGCTTGCTCGGTGTCGAATCACGCATGCCATTCAACCACGCAAGACCGTGATTCAAACCCCAGACATTTAGGCAGAAAAGTTGCCCACACCCTTCACCTGGATGCTGGCGGATATCCTTAGGTCCTCAAGCCCCTCGCCTCCAGGCATTCTAACCAAGAGACTATCCGCCTGATGGGACGCGGAGCTACCCGACAGAATCCCCCGAAGCGGCGGTGCCCGCCAGGTGGACACCACAGGGACCACCACGCCCCAGCACCCACATCCACCCCGTGGCCGTCACCGTTCACAACGAGGTGCCTCTGCACACACTGAATGGCATGAGATCAACCGGCAAAAGCCAGCCCACCATCATCCCAGTGGATGTGAGAAGCAAATCAGGAGAAGGGCGGGGACGTGACAAGAGACCACCAAGTCATATATATTCCCAACCCAGATGCAAAGCAGCATGGAATAATTACGACGTCACCGATCATCGGCCAACAATAGTTGGGTCCCAGGGTTACGGAGTAAGCTGACCCTGCTGGAATGCCCCCCACTAGCTCACGGTCGATGGATGGGACCCGTTGGTCCATGGTTATGTCATGAATGCAGTCACACCACACAACATGGACACCCCATGTCAAAAAAAGAAAACATGCGGGCACCTAAGTGCTCCCCACAAAATTCAAGGGAAAACACAGAAGGTGTACTTCACCACCTTCTGCCTCTCCTCGCAGCACGACAGACGAATCTACCGAGCTCTCCAAGAGGCAGTGCCCGCCAGAATGGTACCACAGGGACAACCGCCTCCCAAAACTCACTTCCACCCAGCGGCCGTCCCCGTTCACAGCGATGCGCCAGTATCTCATATCAGGGTCAAAGAACACAAGTCCCCCGGCATGTGTAATAACCATGAGCACTGTACACGGAGAGGGAGCAAGCGTCAGACGAATCCAAGACACTCCCAAATAGCGAGCCGTAGACGAATCCCCGACGCCCTCAAAGAGGCAGTACCCGTCAGAAGGGTACCACAGGGACAGCCACATCCCATCATCCAAAGCACTCCAGTGGCCGTCCCCGTTAACAACGAGATGCCAGTACCCCACAACGTGGCTGTCGATCATCAGTCCCCCGGCAGGTGAAAAAGCCCCAAGGCACTGGACATAATAGTAGCAGATTGTGCAGCGAAGCGTAGCCCGAATGATAAAAAGAAAGAGTAGCAAGTACCCAATCATAGCACGGAAGTGATCCCGACACAACTTGAAGAACTTTGCCATAGCGAGTGGCGTGAGAGAGAGGTCAGCCAAAATCAGCCCGATCAACACCCCCAAACAAGAGTTGTCATGATGCAGGAGAAGGGCGGGGTCGTGAAAACATGTCAAGCTTAGCAATCGCCAAGAAAGTTTTCAGTCGAGTGCGTGTATGACAGCACCCGACCGGTCGCGCTGGTACGAAAGGAGAAGGCAGCCAGGCGCACTCAGACCCGGGTAACACGGATGAACGGCCTAGTGCTGGCAAGCCTACTTAGTGGTCCGAAACGAAACTGCAATGATTGAAGAAAAACCCTAGGCTGCAACCCCCAAGCTCGAGAAGACGAACCTCTCTGGTGAGCTTCCCTTTAGCATGATCGCGGCCGTTGACGTAAGCTTCGATCTGCTCACGGCTCAGCATTAGCTTGGCGTTCCACACACCACTCCGGCCTTCGTTACTCGAGCCCTGCGCAGGGGAGAAAGGGTGGGGAGCAAAACCCGCCAATATTTGTTACTCGAGCCCTGCGCAGGGGAGAAAGGGAGGGGAGCAAACCCCAACAATATTTGTTACTCGAGCCCTGCGCATGGGAGAAAGGGTGGGGAGCAAAACCCGCCAATATTTGTTACTCGAGCCCTGCAGGGAGAAAGGGTGGGGAGCAAAACCCGACAATATTTGTTACTCGAGCCCTGCGCAGGGAGAAAGGGTGGGAGCAAACCCCGACAATATTTGTTACTCGAGCCCTGCGCATGGGAGAAAGGGTGGGGAGCAAAACCCGACAATGTTTGTTACTCGAGCCCTGCGCAGGGGAGAAAGGGTGGGGAGCAAAACCCGACAATATTTGGAAGCCTGCTTTGTCGTAGTGAACACCCTCAAAGAGGTCTAAGCTGGCAAGGTACACCACAGGCTAGTTCACATCGAAAGCAACGATAAGGGGAAATCTGTCAAGGGACGTGGTAGATCGCGGCGCCAAGATATCCTTCTCACTTACTAGAACGCGTCCGCGGGGTTCAAGAAACGTTTCTGCAAATGCGACAACAAGTGCAAAGGATGCATAAACGCAATACGCCGTGCTAAGATATGTGCAAGCCACCGACTGTAATTCCATGAAGGATCCCACAACCTGGCCACTCCTCTTTTACTGATATGTGTTGCGAGCGACCAAACAGTCCCTGTACACTTATCGAAATAATTGCATCATTTTCGTGCGTTTACGCCCGAAATTTATTCTCCTAGAAAAGTGTCGCCTCTCCGAAAGCCAGTATTGCTAAGCCATGACGCTTGGGAACCGATGCCACGCCGAAGAACCACACGAGGAACTGGCGGAGTTCGGCGAGACAGTGGTCCGGTGCCCTTGGCGAACTCGCAAGTACTATAGAACCCGACATTTTCCGAGTCAAAAAATATCTTCGTACCTTAGTTTCCGAGGGCTTGTCATCTGGCTTCGCCATCTGGCATTTATTGCATTTCTTTCGCGTGGCGAAATTGCTGTTCTCGCAGGACGGACAAACCCAATTGTCCCCGCCTACCGTCATCTCTTTACCGGTAGATGGTTTTCTTGGCCTGCACGTATGGCACTTGTAACACTCCGCACGGGAAGCATAGTTGTGGTTGTTGCATTGTGGGCACAGCCAGTCGCCTTTCAGGAAATCTTCTGGAAGCTCCTCTTGCTTGCCCTTCTTTGCAGGCTGCTTGTCGATTCGAGCGGCAATGGCGGCTTTCAACGTGGCTTTAAAGTCCTTTTTCGCTACCTCGGTAAATCCGCAATCGTTCAAGTACTCGCGGAGCTCTGGATTAGTGATCGACTTGCTGGTTTTTGGACGGAGGCGGAGGAATTTTGCGATTTGTTGCTTAGAGAGTATCCCATCTTCCTGTACACGTGCTTCAACTCCAGCTGTCTGCCCTGAAATCCCTCCTGCACGACGTAAGTTTCAATTTTGTCCACGCTCCTTAGAGTATGAACTGAACACAGTTGAGGGGCATCGAAACGGACTTGGCCCGCAGCAGCCTTTTAAGCAATAATTCATTGTGTCTTTGAAACAGCGTGTTGCTCAAAGCATAACGAGGCAAGCTCGTGGTCGATAAAAGTGCTGGCACAGAGATGTGCTAAAGCAACTTTGACAGGTACGTGTTGGGGGAATGTGGTTGGTCTAACCTTCGTCCCGGTCATTGCTCGTTTGCCCTTTGGTGATTTCAGTCCTGCCCCTTTTCTTTGAGCCCTCTGACGATCCCATTCTAATCTATATGTACGGATGCCGGCTTGCTGTATGTATGTATGAGAGATATTTCGAAATGATGCTAAATTGTTTCCCCCCTCCAGCACAGATCAGACAGCTTATCTAAGACGAGTCGGACTGTCGGAGTGGGGCTCAACTCCAACTCATGAACTGAGCTGTTCACGCACGGTAGGGGTGCCCAACTAAAGTTGAGCCGTCCAATGTTTTTAGATCGGGAACATTGGAAGGTCCGAAGAGATTCTACATTCTTGGGGAGCATTCGGAGCAACAAAGGAATGTATCGTATTTTGATCTCTGGAATCGTATATGGACTGTCAGATTCGGAAGATTGCCACTGTTAAAAATGAACGGACCAGTTTAAGTTGGGCAGCTCTAACGCACGGTCGGATGCAGGGGCGGGCAAACTCGACTTCATTTACGAGTTCTGACTTCTGAGACTGTGACATGACATCGGGCTTTCTGACCGTCGAAGCAATGGACACAACGATGAGGGATGACCGTCGATTGCGGATGAGAGTGCGTTCGCGTCGTTGAGAAACAGCTCCACTCGACTGCAGCGGCACAGCTTCGACCTTGGCCTAACGGCCGGGGGGCGGGCCCTGGGGACCCAACTTTTCATTGGTCGTTTACTAGAGAACATCCAATCGCGCACGCCACAGACGATGCTCTTTGTCGGGGAGAACAACCAATCGCTCATTTCTGAAATCGTTTGGACACCTCTTTTCTTGGATGATTATCCGTGTTTCTGGGATCGAGGATTCAAGGTCACGATTATTTATTATCATTCATCGTTTTTATCTTACGCACGTTTTCCCCCAATATCCAGAAACCACGATCTGTATGTGGCAATCATTATGTAATTCAGTCCCCTTCCATTTCAAATGTCACTGTATAAACGATGTATACGTATTTCTATAAATTCTCTGACACCCAGAGACAGTGCCCATTCATATCGTGCGAAAATATTTTCTCTCCAAGTAATCATTACTGTAGGGTTTCACCAAACTTGAAGAACTGCTCAAACAGCGCCTGCCCCGTAAGTATCTTTGGCTATTTTCCCCGCATTCCGCGTATCTTCAACAGTGTTGCGCAAAGATATCCTAGTTCCCTTCCTCTCTTCCTTTCCCTCAATTGCTCTCTAGAAGTCTCACCCCATAACACCGCACGAGGTCACGGTCAACGTCGCTCCTCACCGTACGGCAGGATTTCCTTAAGGGT
Source organism: Cymbomonas tetramitiformis (assembly GCA_001247695.2). Classification (NCBI taxonomy): domain Eukaryota; kingdom Viridiplantae; phylum Chlorophyta; class Pyramimonadophyceae; order Pyramimonadales; family Pyramimonadaceae; genus Cymbomonas; species Cymbomonas tetramitiformis. Next base: position 6,719 of record LGRX02033768.1, on the reverse strand, counting down.
TGATTCGCGCCACCCATTACTTACGCCTTCGTCTTCAGTTAAAAACTACTTCGATAAAGCGTTTACCTCTCGTTATGGTTAATCTCGTTAAGATTCAATAAGTGACAGGTGCGCCTCTGGGGGAAGGGTCCAAGGTAATTTTTGAGTCAGCAACGGATCATCTTTTTCCTTTCACGCAAAGCATATGACCTCGCAACATGTTTTCCATTAGCTGTTTACCTTCCAGGACGAAAAAGGCGAGGATATTTACGCATCTTTTGTCACGCTGCTTGGCACTCTTGACATTGTATTGAAGTCGCCATGTAGGTTACGCTGTCACCCAGCTCTCCCTTCGCAACTAGTGTTCATGATACCTCTTCGTTTTTCCTTTTGAAGTCTGATATGATTCGTGTGATGGTATTCCTTAGGCCACAATCACAGCGAAGACTAGGACAAAAGGCCATGCACAGCGCCTTCAACACGTATCATCCGCGGCCCGCCCGCTTCGCGCCCCCGCCCCACCCCGCCCCTACAGGGCGCTTCTACGCGCGCGCGCCCCCGCTACGGCGCTTCGCGCCCCTCCCCCGCCCCCCCGCCCCCGCCCCCGTACGGGCGCTTCGCGCCCCCGCCCCCCGCGCCCCTACGGGGCGCTTCGCGCCCCTCCCCCGCCCCCCCGCCCCCCGCACGGGCGCTGCGCGCCCCCCCCCCGGGATCTTGGATAAATCATGAGTCCCCCCGGGAGCTCAACGGCGTACTGTACTGTGTACAGTACTGATCAACTCGAACTGTGACGCTCTGCCTCTCTCGCTCTGTCGTCTGTCGTGTGTGACTGCACTCGTCTGCTGGAAGTTTGCGACTGCCCGTCCGTGACTTGGCGCGGATTTTCTGGTCCGTGACATGGCGCTGGCATTTAGCCAGACGCTGTCTACTGGTGACAGCGCAATATCGTCTCGATCGCTCGCAGATTTTTGTCGAGCATTTTGATTAGTCTCCTCTATATATAAATATGATTATAATAAAATAAAACTTAATATTATATATTTCCCTTCGGCTTGGGTCCAAGGTCCATTCAACCATTCGATTTGACAGTAGAGTGATTGGACTTCATCTTCAGTTCACACTCGACTGACGGTGTGACGTGAGACGACTGCGACTAGACTGAAGATGAACTCTCTGTTCATCTGTACAGTACAGTACGTAGACTCGTCACACGAGACACGACAGCGACAGACTCGAGACTCCAGACACGTGAGAAACAGTCTATCTTCGAGTAGACGTTTCGAGGGCGCCTTAAATGTCAGACGTAAATGTTTTATTAACCAGACTCCAGACACTCTCCAGACTGTGACGTCACTATTTATAATTTATACTGAAGAGTCAGTGTGAACAATCTTTTCGGAGTCTACAGTCTCTTTGTGCAAATTTTCGCAAGCGATCCTAAAGATTCCGTCGTGTCGTCCGTTGAAACGAAAGCTATCAACTTTGGAGAGGCATTTCACGAGTGTGCACTTTGAATCCAGGGGAAAATACAATGGTGGAAGGTCCAGAATGCCATAGAATGGCCGCAGCACATCGAAAAGAGTTAGTTGGGAAAGGCTTTACTGCAAGTTCACCGAATGAACGTTTCACAGAAGGTGCTGGCGCAATATCTGGCAAACAGCTCACTAGGATCGAAGTTATTGGGAAAAATCTGTATTACTTTTTTGAAGATGTGGTTGTTCATATTCACTTTGGGATGGCAGGAACGGTGCGTCTTCCTACATGTGGAGTCAGAAACGTCAGAACACTCGGTCGTTGTCTGCCTTCTTCTGGTGCTTACTACCTGTTTGGCTCATTGTGATACAGTTCGCGACGTTTGCAGCAGAAAAAGCTCCAGAACCTAAGCCATCAGTCAGGTTTGTCGCTCTGAACCCCAAAATATCTTATGACTTTTGGTGTTATCCAATTGTAGCTGAACGACGGAAATTTATGATCTGGTATAAACGCAGAGAGGCTCGTTAGAGGAGTACTTGATCATGTGTATACGATTTGACCCACAAGTCCTAGGAGGCCTGATCGGCGTCGCATGCAGGCTGGAGCTTCGAGGTGAAAAGGACGGCATCGTGGCCCACTTATCTGCGATGACCGTCGAACATGGAACTGAAGATTTGTACAACGCTGCGAAGGCCAAGCTCGGCACGGACCCGCTGAGAGAAGACGCCGATGCGGAATTCTTTGTCAAGAAGCTGGCCGGAAGTCGTAAGGGTGTCGGCATAATGCTTATGGAACAATCCTGCATAGCGGGAGTTGGAAATATATATCGCAGGTATCCACAGACGAATGGATCGAGCCACAGTCCCACGATTCATTTGCGAGGTAGAATATGGTTTCTTCCGTAATAGATTGGTAGTATGTGCGTGTGCGCTCGTGCGCACGTGGTTTTGTGTGAGTCCGTTGGTTCAGCGTCCTCTGGGACTAGAGCTCGTGTTGCCTCACGGAATCACTGTCCGTCGGCACTCTTCCTATGCCGCGAGGTTTGTTTCGCGAACCCAAGCTTTGCAACCACGTGTCTTGTCCTGTAGGCGGTAGCGGAGGCAGATACGGTCACATCCCACGCGCGCACCTGCGGAACCGAAATTGTTTTGAACGGAACGGAAGCGATCCAGGCGTGGACAAGTGAGAAAGGGACTCAAGTGAATATCATACGTGCTTTCTCAAACGTCTCGTGCTCGTGCATGTACTTGAGCCCTGAACACATCCTGATGAGGAAGACGATTTATGGGAGAGATGCCAGCATCAAGGATACTTGCTTGTCAGGCTTTTATCTTGATGCAGTGCTGCAGTGGGTGCCAGGCTATGATCTGGGCTGTTGAATCGGGTGCTGCGCTATGTCCTGGGCTGTGAAAGTGATTTCCACGCTATGATCTGTTTGGTTTCGCGTGATGTGTCGAGCTTTCATTCGTAGCCTAACGTTTTGATCTTGTGGTGTGGTAATGGGAACAGCGAAATCCTTGCTGAGGCTAAGCTTCATCCAGAGCAACCCGCAAACTCCCTCTCCAGGGACACGGTGCTCGGCCTGTGGAAGATCTGTGTTAATCAGATGCAGACCGGCTTTAAAAGCGGCTCGATTTGGGATCCGATGCTCGGGGCTTCGGTCTACAACAACACAATCTGCAGAATATGGTGCTACCCCAACCTCGATACATCAGAGCACCTGACTGGGCTTCTTTCATCTTTGGCATTCACGCCGTGATAAGTAGGATCGTTCCCCCAACAAACCCAGCCACGACAGCTGCACGCACTAGGAACGCTCCCAGTGGACTATGTGCTGCTTGGTGCTGGACCTCTCTCCGCTCTCCCGGCGGCTGGGCAGTGACCCTCGTTTTCGGGAAAGAAGGCACTCCTTCTCCCGGCCTCGGAAAAGTAGGCACTGACACCTCCTTTTCCGAGGTTTCCGAGGTTTCCGAGGTGTCCGATGCAGCGTCACTCTTGCGTTTGGTTCGAATTCCTTTGCCCGTCGAGTTCCTAGCCCATGAAATGAGCCTTCAGCGCAAGGCGGCGGCGGGCTGTGTGAGCGCAAGGACGGACTGTTCTCCCCAATAATACAGCTTGGCTAGGTTGAAGGCTGGGCCTACTCCCAAGCCGGTGAAGGCGCCTCTGCATAGTAGGTGGAGGCAGGCTTGCAGTGTGGGCAGCCCTGTGTACGCAGCCGCCTTCTCGCCCGCTGCAGCGCCCCCTCGAAGGGTCCAGCGGCTCGCTTCCCGCTTGAAACGGCCATCACGAGGCTCTCTGTTTGGGGTGAAGCGCGAGGTGGCCGGCGGCGCTGCAGCCAGGGCCGCGTCAAGCAGTGGCAAATCGGCGGGCGCGACGTCTACGTCTGCTCGAAGCACCAGCTGCTGGATACTTCTGGGACCATGGCCGCGCCACACGCTGCGGCTCTCAAAACGAAGACCCCAGCCAAAGGGACCCCAGCCAAGGTGCTTTCTCAGTGGGCGGGCGTGTTTGTGTGTCTGTCCGGTCAAGCTGGCCACCAAGTCTGGCGGTTCCGGCAGTGGTGCATTCGTGCAGCAGAGTGACGTGCAGCACAGCCCGTGCAGCACCAGCCACCGGCGTGCAGCACAGCCCTCGCAGCACCAGCCACCGTCGTGCAGCACAGCCGGCGCAGCACCAGCCACCGGCGTGCAGCACAGCCGGCGCAGCACCAGCCACCGGCGTGCAGCACAGCCGGCGCAGCACCAGCCACCGGCGTGCAGCACAGCCCACGAAGCACCAGCCACGGCGTGCAGCACAGCCCTCGCAGCACCAGCCACCGTCGTGCAGCACAGCCGGCGCAGCACCAGCCACTGGCGTGCAGCACAGCCGGCGCAGCACCAGCCACCGGCGTGCAGCACAGCCCACGAAGCACCAGCCACCGGCGTGCAGCACAGCCGGCGCAGCACCAGCCACCGTCGTGCAGCACAGCCGGCGCAGCACCAGCCACCGGCGTGCAGCACAGCCCACGCAGCACCAGCCACCGGCGTGCAGCTTAGCCCGCGAAGCACCAGCCACCGGCGTGCAGCACAGCCGGCGCAGCACCAGTCACCGGCGGATTGACGGCAAGAACCAAACTTGATTTGTGGGAGGCATGTCCACTCTGTCACTGCTGCGTCGTGCACATCGCAGCGGCAGTGACCTGCCAATATCTGTCCGAGATTTGGGATCAGCCATAAGGCGGGATATTCCTAAGGATCTCTGAGTCCGGCACGCCAGGCGCCCTTGCCCCTTCATTGGTCGATGGTGTCCCGCCGACCCCAGAATCTGCTCCGCGTCGGTGCACGCTGCAGGGCACCCTGAGGCCTGACAAGGCCCTTGGCGGTGGAGGACAGGCTGGCTCCACGGAGGATGGCGCCGACGCTGGGGCAGAGGCGCCAGCAGTTGGGCGCCGCCTCAAAGTTTACTGGAAGCTGGACGATGCTTGGTACTCGGGCATGATCCACTCGTTGAACGAGAAAACCGGCAAGCACAAGGTGCGCCGCTGGCTCCCACCACTGTACTGATGAGGCGGTCGGCTTGCTGGAGGATCCTCCGGGCGTGCACTTCAGAGCCCAGGCAGGCGGAAGCTTCAAAAAAATGTTGCCAGAGATTCACTGTTCCCTGGAGCTGTGCGGCGTTCCTCAGATTCCTAGCTACGCATGCAGGGCTCTGCCACCCGAGGCTCGCGGGAGAGCTCTGTGGAGTGCCGCGGTGCCGGGTGAAGGCGCCGGTGCGACGGACGCAAGGGCCAACTGAGGGGCTGTGACTGCAGATTGTGTACGATGATGGTTAAATGGAGACTGAGACTGAGGGGCTGTGACTGCAGATTGTGTACGATGATGGTGAAACGGAGACTGAGACTGAGGGGCTGTGACTGCAGATTGTGTACGATGACGGTGAAACGGAGAATCTCAAACTGTCGAAGGAGGTCTTCTGTCTGCAACCCGAGGCTGGGGGCACGGCAGCCACTCTGGAGCCGGAGGCTGGGGGTGCGGCAGCCGCTCTGGAGCCTTTAGCGAACACGGAGGTGCAAGACAGTGGAGAGGTGGAGAAAGCCAAGCCGGAGAAGGACACTAAGGGCAAGGATGCGAAGAAGAAGAAGGCTAGCGGCCAAGCTGCAAGCACGGAGGTGCAAGACAGTGGAGAGGTGGAGGAAGCCAAGCCGGAGAAGGACACTAAGGGCAAGGATACGAAGAAGAAGAAGAAAGCTAACGGCCAAGCTGGGAGCATGGAGGAGGTAGGCTCAGCTCTCAGCATACCGCAGCCTCCGCAGAGCAAACCTCCATCTCCTCCCACTGACTGCCCACATGTCCCACTCGAACCAACTGCCCTTGGGGTCTCCGTCATCAGCGGCCCTCTCTGCGAGCCGGCGGTGCCCGTAGAAAGTGCGCAGCTGAGATGGAGCGCCACCCCTTGAAAAAGATGACCCTTAGAAAGGGAATTTTGACGCTGCTCTTAGGGTATAGGGGGATAGGCTCCCTAGCCAAATTCCCCCTGAGGGTCTTCCAGCTGCCAGGGGGCACCACCCGTTGCACGCTTGGAAGAAGTTGTGCATGACCTCTGTGGCCAGACTCCCGCGGTTCAGCCGCTGCCGGGACGCCCATGAAGTGCCACCAAGTCTTGTACGAGAGACGTGGGTATCAACGAGTGGCTGGGATTTGCTTGCGCCGCAGACCCCGCCCAGCCTGGAGGAGGACGGGGGCGCTGTGGATCTAGCGGGGATGCCGGTGGACGAGCTGCGGAAGCTGTGCCAGAGCCGTCAGCTTTGCAGTACTGGCCGCAAAGCAGACCTGGTGGCGCGGCTCTGCCCGTCCGGGAGCGGGGGAGGCGGCGCTGAGGCGGGCGCTCCAATGAAGGAGATCACGGATGGTGCTCTCTCAAAGTGCGCCTTCACCAGCTCCCCCTCCCCCTCCCCTCCCGCTGCCCGGTTGTGGCTATGCTAGCAGTGGGTTTGCATTGCAAATCCCCTGCGCCCGTGGTCGGATGTGCCGCCCTGGGCGTGGCTGGGCGAACTCCGGGGAGCGGGCCTAATGCGCAGTGCTTGGAGGCAGCGTGCAGTGCTTTCCCCACAGGGAGGGAGGCGGCTCGATGACCAGAGGGAGGGAGGCGCCTCGATGACCAGAGGGAGGGAGGCGCCTCGATGACCAGAGGGAGGGAGGCGCCTCGATGACCAGAGGGAGGGAGGCGCCTCGATGACCAGAGGGAGGGAGGCGTCTCGATGACCAGAGGGAGGGAGGCGCCTCGATGAC
>LGRX02033767.1:0-31416 GCA_001247695.2 Cymbomonas tetramitiformis | reverse complement strand
TCAGTCACCGCGCCTCCCAGCATGTGTCAGAGTCACCGCGCCTCCCAGCATGTGTCAGAGTCACCGCGCCTTCCAGCATATGACAACATATGAGCTATCGCCCTGTGCCGGCATCACTGTATCTGAGTGTTCCCCTGCTGCGGCCACTCAACTGCATCCCATGCCAGCATCAATAAATGTGTGTGCGCCCCTTCTGCAACGTTCACTTGACTGCATATCGATAGTAGTGGTATGTATTCATGACAGCAGAACCTGCCTTCAAAAGATGTGTCCTGTGCAATGGTTGCCAAGCAAGGTCAGTGCCACGCGCATGCGACCACTCGCGGGCGGTCATTGGTAGGCAGATGAGGACGATGACACAAGCAACAGCTGGGGGACAGGCACATGCCTTGCTTGAGATCTGCCAGATACTCCACGATGCGCTCATGGTGGTGCTTGAAACCCCTATCCTCTCGGAACCAGCACACTTCAGCCATCCCGGGCGCCAGGATGTCTGCGTCGCGCATGCACACATTCCATGACACCCTGCAAATGACATGGCCACCACCACACCAATCAGTCCCTCCTTCGTGTGGCGTCACGTCATTTCCTGCACGGCAACAGCAGGCGAAGTCACCGGGCCGTCCGCCCGGACTTGAAGAATGGCACCTGGTACAACAGGATAGCAGGTGGAACCGAAGCTCCTGAAAGCAGGTTGGGAGCTACAGGCAGTACACTCGTCAGGCAGCAGGCGAGACGACGAGGGCCAAGCTACCTTTTCCGCAATTGATCCGCAACACCTTGCGGCAGCTGCTTGTCCACCTCGCGTAGGTCAATCTGTAGTACACAGTGAACTTTTAAAGGAGCCCTACTGAGCAAGCATTATCGACACCAACCGCACACTGAACGGCTCTGTCCGTCGGTCCTCGTACAGCTGGCACGTGGCCCAAAGGATACAAGCCGCCCGGCATGGTAAGGTCGAGGCACCACTAGCACGCACATTGCATCACTGTTGGTGGGACATAATGCCGTACGTTGCACACATCCATGAGGCATGCCACCTTTAAAGTCGCTTGAGTATAACTGTAGGGTGCACCATTCTCTTTTGCATGACACATGGGACGCGACTATCCAGGTGAAACTTGAGAGATGACACATGAGATGTGACACTTCAGATGACGCTCAAGATGTGACGCTGCAGATGATACTTGAGATGCGACTCTGCAGAAGACATTTGGCAAACTAGTAACTCTGCAGATGACACATGCGATGCGAGGCCGGCACAAACCTGAACGAAGATCAGCACAGGCAGCACATCCTTGGCCTTCCCACAGTCCACGTTACAGCCAAAGCTGCGCAGCCAATTGTCCCTCGTGGGATTAGGTCCGCCTAGCATGCTTCACGTGTTTATTGGACCCATGCTCACAAGCGTGTAATTGGTGCGTTCTGTGGCTTCAAGTGTTTATTGGACCCATGCTCACAAGCGTGTAATTGGTGCGTTCTGTGGCTTCACGTGTTTATTGGACCCATGCTCACAAGCGTGTAATTGGTGCGTTCTGTGGCTTCACGTGTTTATTGGGCCCATGCTCACAAGCGTGTAATTGGTGCGTTCTGTGGCTTCAAGTGCTACCCACGCAATACAGGTGGTGTGCCTCTATCTGTACCACACACTTACCACATCTGCCACGGCAGTACTGCTATGCGATTAGGTGATATTTCGCGAGTTTTTAGTAGTCGGAGCTAATTTGCATTGATCCAAAAGACGCCTTCGAAGTATCACATATAAATAGTGTATAATAGTCTATAAATAGTGATGAATGGAATGTCCATATACCTAGTCATATGGAAATAGTCGACAGCTTGTAAATGGCCAACAAAAGTGAGAAAATTGACGATTTTGGCGCGATATACGTGACGATAACGAGTTCGGGTAATATTTCACCATTTTAGGCAGGTCAAGGTAGTCGGGAAACATATTTCGTTTGCCTCCAGCGGCCCACCAACCCTCATATTATATGGTGCTGCTGGAAGCTGGAAAACAGCGAAAAAAATATAGAGTTTCTGAAGAGGATATATAAATATCCCTTTTGCGGCCGATGCATATTCAAGGTTTGTTGGCAACACGCCCCCGGCGGTATGCCACACTCGCCTCTGCTTGGGTTATAGCTTGGCCTGTGCAGTGTGGACGTTACACTCAGAGATATAACACACATCGCAATACTGTACGCACTTCTGCTCCCCGTGAAATAAAGCCGTGTTTCAGGATCGAGCCTTAACCTTGTTAACTGAGTTTTCCGCCGAGGCATAGTTTCGCAAGAAATTGGCAGAAACTAGTGTACAGTGTGTGTTTCCTGAGGATGACGGGCACTCACCGGCCAAAACTCGCAAACTCGTGAGGGGTGTGACAAATACCGTCCCCACAAACAGGGTCTTTCCATGCGTTTTCAATCTGCTCACAAGCAACATAGGAACACCGTGCAGTAAGAAAGCGCACACTTATCCTAGGTGAACACCGTAGCAAAACATGTCACTGAGCTTGGCAACTACAGGTGCCGCGAGGTACAACTACCACAAACAAATGTCAGGCCTGCCAGGTACAACTACCATAAACATATGTCAAGCCTGCGCTTTTACAATCATATGCACTATTATCACAATCATATGCACTATTATCAAAATCATATGCACTATTATCACAATCATATGCACTATTATCACAATCATATGCACTATCATCACAATCATATGCACTATTATCAGGCAGTCCTGACGGTAAATCTGGCAAATCCGTTGAAGACTTCGAGGTGCACAAGTGTAGAGGAATAGTGAGGGGCATACCTGATCCTTCAACCACTCTAAGAACAAAACATCGTTCTTGGGAGGCACCGTTGCCAACATCACCGAGGAGGTCATCTGCTTCGAGCAAGCCAGTAAGGTAGAAATTATGCAAAGACAAAGCATGAAAATTCAACTTCTAGACAACAATTCGCTCTTCTGAGAACGGTAGCGCTGGGCTGTGTGGGATCCGAAAAGAGATTCTCTCGACGCCAGTTAGCAGCTTAAAAACGGCTGTTCGGCACGTTCGACGACCCAGGTGACAAAAGTTTCGACGAGCCAGGTGACAAAACTTTCACAAAGAAAAATTTTTGCCGTTCGGCTGTGGTCTAAAGGCTTGACTTGCGGACAAGTTCAACAAGCGTGCTGGTGGCGATGCTTGAAGCTTCATAACTATGAATAGTACTTAAGATCTTTATGTCAATCAAGTGGTGAAGCGGAGGAGGTAATACCCGGCGGTCCCTTAAGAACTCAGACGGCAACACTATGACTGAGAAGTTGAAGCCGAGGATGAGCAGGTTAATGAACAACACTAGATAAAACTTTCTGTTTGCCTCACAGTCCCCGAACAAACTGTTATGATAAATACAGCACAGCGTGGCATTTTCGTTGTTCGCAGATGTCCCAGACGCAAACAGAATATCTTGTTAAAAAACACCTGATTTTTTTGTCGTCGTCCAACACCTTCAAAAGAACACTAGCGGTCGCCTTGAAATGTGTGTAAGTCTTTAAGCTCGTCTGAGAAGACGTGTTGTCCTCCAGAGGCATATTCGTCGTCTTCGTGTCTTCAGCAACTTTAACTGTTAACTACAATGCCTCCAAAAGGCGGAATTCGCCCTATTGGTGACCTGTAAGGGTAGAAGACGGCCCGCCAAACCAGGAGTAGCGTATTCAGTGTGACATCATGTGTAGACAAAAACCTCGGAATTGCACTCATTTTCGTCTCGTAGCCCGATAGAACGTTCCTGCGGTAGGAAGACGAACACGCGATAAATATATGTAATAAATCTTAAAGGCAAACAGACTAAGGGTGATGCCAGAAAAACTAAGTCTTAGACGAACTTTAGGTGTATTGAGGACTGAAAGATCCGAAAATGATTTTCCTCTGAATTCAAGCCCTAGGTTTCCTAGGTGCCACTGAGCCCGGTGCCACTTTTTGTAAGACTCGAGGATTGACCAAGGGGAATAGAGCTCTAAAATCGCGTTAGATTTTTTATGAGAAGTTCATGGTTTATGAGAAGTTCAAAAACCACGAAATGGAAACCGTGGTTTAAACCAAGGTGTCATCACTGCGTTTCGCGGACACGATGGAAAGAATTTTCGATCGGACGCTTCGGTTCGGATTTTTGATCGTGAGACCCGAAATTTCGTGGTTGAGACCTCGGTTGAGTTTCGCTATGAAAATCTCGACCACGCCACGGTCGAGTTTTGTGGTTGAGATTGATTTTTCATAGCGAAACTTGGTTAGCGAAGGAATATTTTGTACACGTCTGCGACAGCGTGTGAGCCGACGTGTCTGGTTACGTGAGACACTTTTGGACCTCCGTTGAGTTTCGCTATGAAAATCTCGACCACGGGGGGGGGCTCGGTCGAGATTTCGTGGTTGAGTTTCGCTATGAAATGTCGAGTTCGTCAGCCATCGTCATCCACATGCAGCAGATGTAGAATTGAAAAATTAATTTGGGACTGAATTCGACATCTGCTGACATCGTGATGACATACCGTGGTTGAGGCCGTGGTTGAGATCGTGGTCGAGTTTCGCTATGAAAAATCGAACTCAACCACGAAAAATCGAAATTTCATAGCGAAACTCGACCACGATCTGGACGCTGACGGGACGCGGATATCCCCCCCCCACGTAGGCAGAATATTCCAGGGATCTATTCCAAAACGTAGTTGAGAAATCTCGACCATGGTCGAGTTTCGCTATGATCGAGAATTCGTGGTTTAATGAACTTTCATTAGTGGACGAAACGTAAATGCATTTAAGATTTATGATCATAAATAGTATGAAGAGGTGCTAATTAGCCCCAATACACCCCCGCAATACCGCACCCCCCCCCCTGGTTATGTTATGGATTTAAAATTGCGAACCCATGGCGGGTAAATGGGCGTATATTATGGGTTTCTGTGATCACCCTGGGGGGGTCCGGACATATGTTATTGGATTTAGGACCCCCCATACGTCCCCCGGAAGCCATATGCTATGGGCTTTTTGAAGAAAGACGTGATATCGCGGTCGGCCGGGTGGGTATATCGATATAAGCAATATATATACACTACAGTCGGAGCACAGCAGGAAGCACAGACTTTCAGGTGACTAAGATGAGATAATAAAATAACTGGGTTGTTTTATTATCGGTGCACTGTGAAATGGTGACTGCCTACATGGCACCTCGGGGCGAGGGGTGAAGCAAGAGAGGCTGCTCAACCCCACCATACAAGGGGGGGGGGAAGTCAGTCGCCCCGTGACACCACCTCATCCCGAAGGTATGAGGTGCCACACGCAGGATCTCGATACACAACCAGAGCAAACCTAACTAAACACACCACAAGATTCAAGGGGCCTTTTTCAGCCCAGCTAGTGTGGCCGCATCCGCCTGCGCTAATCTTATGTTGTGCTCTAGGGGCTTACGCCCATGCATGTGCCGCGGGGATCTCTACTCCCGCGGGGTAGGCTACTAAATTCCAAGCAGGGTTCAAACGGTGGCGGCGTCATTCCTGATGATGAGCGGTGTCGAGCGCCAAAAAGTCAGTGCTCAACCAATGCCTGTGCGATGCCAAAGCCAAAAACGGCCGGGCACCACCAGAGCAAGTGTGCCCATGCAAGGGGGGCGAGCGTGAAAAATGCGGCGAGACAACGCGCAATTCTCCAGCCTCAAGGTAAAACCAGCGGTAGGGCAAGGTGGGGGGAGTGCGGCGGCACCCCCAACCACCACTAGATGGCGACCAGGGGGCGCACAAGACGCAGATGTGAGCGGTGAAAAATGCGGAGAGTCGAAGTCGTCAGGGACAGAGCTCTCGTACTCGTCGATGGTGAAATTGTCGAAGAGAGGCTTGGTGTATGGGGCATAAGCACCACCAGACACCACCAGGTTGTAACCAGGGGTAAATTGTCGTTGTCGAAGTAGTTGAAGCGCAGCTCCCAGCGCGCCCATGCGCGCACGCTGGCGCAAAGTAGACATGCAGCTGCGGCTGCAAAATCTGTGAGGTAAAAGTTTGGGTTGTATGCGAAGCGATAACTTTTCGCAAAATTAACTAAATCAAGCGATGAAAAAGTCAAATTGGGGTGGATTTTTGCGAGGAAAACGCCGGTGAGGTCAAAATAGTCGTGCGGTAAGCCAGCTTTGTTGCAGGAGAAGCGCTGCTGGCCAGAAAGTCAAAAAGGTTGCGGTAAAGCGGCATTTCGGTCGTTGATGCCGGAGTGGTAAAGCGACATCTCGGTAATTATGTCGGGGCGGTAGTCGGTGTATTTCGACGAGACGCTCGGTGTCGGTAATCGGTAAGGGTAAAATCGGTGCTGAGATTTAGTAGTTCAGTATCACGTATGACGTATGACAGTGACAGTGACAGTACAGTGACTTCCTACCTGTACTCAGTAGTTCGACTTCGGTAGCTTAGACTGTGACACACGATATGATTGCCTAGTGACGGCCTCAGAGCTTAGATAGCCTGAGAGTCGTGTATTCATTTCTATCTTTTGATATACCCGATTGCCTCGCTCAAACCCTACGGCGTTCAGCGTTTTCACTGTGTCACTAGGACATTCTAGTAGGTTATAGGCCCACCACTTGCCTAAAGTGGTTTTGATTCAAAGCCACTAAATGGCTGGCTAAAGCTGTAGAGGGGCGAGCGTGGCTGAGTAGGTAGAATGTTGCGGGGTGCCGCGTTTTCGCGGCACAACTGACTGCGTGGATGGAGAGGTAAGCGCGACGAGTGGCGGAGGAGAGTACGGAGAAGATGGGTCAGAGAGCGCTGGGGCCCCCGATGGTATGCAGCATTGCGCAGAGTTTGGTACTGAGTGGTTCGCGACACGTTAAAAAGGCCATGACCTCGGACATCGACAAGCGCGGAGACCTCGACCCTGCTCTCCTACTTTCCGCCCACCCCCGCCGCTCCGCATTTTTCCTCACTGCTCTATACGTCTTTACCCGTATCATTTTACCTTAATTTGCCACGCTTGCCGCTTGTTTGTGAACTTTGAGCGGATCTTGGAATCTTGCGGGCGACTTGGCCGTTTTTGACCGCTTATTACTTGCGTTCTACTTGGACTCAGACATTTTCCTTTGGAGGGTGTTTTTACTTCGCCATTACCGGCCGTGTTACCGAGTTTCGTGGGCATCGGAGCAGATTTTGAATTTATCTTGGATTTGGCCCCTTCCTTGAAGGGGGCTCACCCTTATCGTTAGGGTTTCATCCCTTCGGTGCTTCGCTTTCGGTTGCCATGGCTGCCGTGGATCCTTCTGATGGATTCACCACTCCGGTTCCGGCTGGGATCGACACGAGGAGGGCGCTTCCCTTCAGCGACGGCCCTGAGGAGCCTGTGCCCCCTACACCTGTGAAGAATCGCCCACTTGCGGGTGATGAGACAGGCGGTGCTGTGATTGTCAGGGAGTTCCTTAAGGACTGCCAGACTATTCTCCGCGAGCCTGGTCACCGAGCCAGCATCATCCAGCAAGTTCGTGACCAGTGCCGGCCCACTCACGTCAAAGCCTCGGAGTGGGTTTTCGACATCGACAAGATCAAAGGCCAAGTGCCTCGGGAAATTGCATTGGACCGCTTCACTCAAGCGGTAAAAACCCAGCTAACTGACTTCAATCTCCAGTTTGCCACGGTATTCCACCCGACAGACCTCACCACGACTGTTCTTCCTGAGGCCACTCGTATTCTCTACCGCATCCTGACGTCATTGGTGCGTGGATCATGCCTTCGGCTCGTTGAGGAGTCGGCTACGGTGTCTCCGGATGATGGGCGCCGTGCATGGCTCGTCATCTGCCGGGCCGTTGCTAGGCGACGCAGGCCGTGGGTTTCCCATGGCTACCTGTTCGAGACAGCTCCGGCGATTGAGCTGCTGGAGGATGTTGACCCCGAGCCCTATATTAAGGGTTTCATGCAGCACCACACCGCTGTCCGGTCCGAGCTCAGACCTGGTGTAGAGCCTGACGATGTGTGGGGTGTGGGGTTCGCCACCCTTCGCCTTGGACCTCCTCACCCTTCGCATGTGCCCTCTGTATTATAAGGATCTTCTGCAGGAGTGGAGTTCTAAAACGGCCGAGGGCAGGGAGAAGCGGGCTCTCGGAATTCAGCAGTTCACGTTGGCTGTGAAAGCCTTTCACCAACAGAAAACAGAGGAAAAGAAGCTGCTTAAGGAGAAGAAGAAAAAGGATGGGGTCTCCGCGTTGGCGGCCTCACTTCTCTCTGGGGAGTCCCCTTCTGCCGCCCTTCTGGCCCGTGCGGGCATCCCGCAGACTCGCATTGTTGGTGGCCGCAGGCGTGACGAGCCCAGACACCCGCCACAGACTCGGGATGCTCAGCCGCAGGCAGCCGGACAGGGTGCTCACCGGTCTGGGGGCGACAGGGGTACAGCTCCCCGCGCCAGACCGGCCCGCGGCGGGAAGAATCGACAACAGAACATGAAGGGGCACAGGAAGGGCTCTCACCCTTCCCCTCATGCCCCTCCACCGCGGACTCAGGGGCAGCGGCAGCCTGCATCCGGTGGTTCACCGACTGCCTTGCGGGTGACACGGGATGCACAGGGCCGCCACACGGTCCAGTGTTGGGACTGTGGCGGCCCTCACTTCCGCCGTGATTGCCCTGGAGGGGTGCAGAGTGCGCATGTGGCGGGGTTCCACCCCGAGGGCACGCCTATTGCAGACATCCTGTCAGAGCTGGATGCGGCTTTCCTCGATCCGGAGGAGGAGGTGTATGAGTCATGCTTATACTCTTACTCATTGGAGCTCGGGGAGGCACCGCTTGACCTCCCCGCGGCTCAGGCGGCTGCCGTTGTGCCGCACCCTGCCGTTGACAGTGAGGAGCCGTGGACTGAGTCGGAGTGGGCTATCTGGGACTCATGTGGCCGCTCGGAGGAGCAGTACTACGACGCTGTCAACCGCTTCAACTCGTACCAGGACCCTGACGATGGGGACTGCCCCGACGGTGAGATGACGCCTACTCAGCTCCATGTTGCCGTGCACCAGCCTCCGGACCCTGCAGTGTCTCTGCAGCACTTCAGTGTTGAGCCACAGCAGCCAGCGGTGCCGGCAGCCGACGTGCAGATCACAACAACCAACACCGAATTCCCTGGAGCTGTGCAGCTGGTGAGCACGGCACCGCAGTCCCGGCCCAGGGGTCCGGGTGGCCCGGGCCGCAGGCCCTATGGGGCGGGTCACTTCATGTACATGAGTCTGCTGTGCATTCTAGCATTCTCTGGCACGGCAGATGCGGTGCAGTCTGGTGGTGCCTCCGGTGCTGTGCTGGAGGTGCACCCACGGGCTCTGGTGCTTTGGCATGCTATCACCTGGGGTCTGGCTATCTCGGCTTGTCTTCCTGCCGTTGGTGCCAGGACTCCCGTACGCACCTGGCGACACCTTGTCAACCGGCAGTCACCAGCGGGCGGGCACCGGCCCTCAACAACCCAGCCTCCGGCGGGTGAGCCCCGTACCTCTCGCCGCTCCTCACCAGTCTGGACTGCTGTTCTGGTTATCTGTAGCCTGGCCCTGTGTACCTCGGCACTACTGTTTGGGTACTCTCTGGGTCTGCGGCAGTCAGTCAGGCAGTCAGTCAGTCAGTCAGTCAGTCAGCTTACCCCGCCAGCAGGGGGGTCCGTCGGCCGTTCTGCTGGTCAGCTTTTCTCAGCTGATGGACTGGCTACCGGTGATACCGGCTTATGTCTGGTCTCTGGTTATGCTGTGGGTACTTATGCTTCTGTGGAGCTTGGTGTACTGTCTGGTCAGCTTGGGTCAGTTACAGTGGTCTACCCTCTGGTACCCGCTGGCTATACTGGTATTCTGGTCTATGGCAGTGCAGAGTCAGTTCCGTTATATGTGCCCGACGAGGAGTGGGCTGCTTCTGGATTCAGTTCTCTGGCCAGTGCTGTCCCTGCACCCGTCCGGGTTGACAGGGGCATCGTGTGTGACTCTGGAGCCACATGTGTCATGTGCGGGGACCTGTCGGCCTGCACCGACGTGGACTACACCCGTACGGTGGCCTTCACCATGGTCACGGCTGGGTCTCACAGGACGGATGCTACTGTGACATTCCATCTGTATGGGGTCTGTATCCAGGACGGAGCCATCGACCACTTCGTTCTCCCAAACTCACACTATAAAGCCGGCTGCCGCACTCTCCTGTCTTCTCGGGTTATGCTTTCCCTCGGCTTCGGGTCCCCTGACCTTGTGTCCCTCACTTACACCCACCTGCCTACTGGCCGTGTCTATCGGATCATTGACTCTGGCACGGACTATATGTGGGCGGAGGTCCCTGAGGGGGCAGCCAGTGCACTCACCCAGACTGTCTCACGTGTCCGCACCGGTGAGATCTGTGACTGGATGTGGGCACGCTCAGAGTGTGCCAAGTGGGCTTTCCTGAAGGGCTCGCCTGCTGCCCTGGCCAAGACCGGGGAACACAACTTTGACATCTCCCTCTTCGGAGACGACCTCCCCCCCGCCGGCGTGGGTAACAACCAGACCTGCCCAGTCAGGTATTCACTGTCTGATTCCTGCTGGGGTCACCTCTGGGCCGGTGCCTATATATATGGCAACCCGCCCTTTGACAGACTCACCTGTGAGCGGATGCTCAAGAAGGCCAACCGGGACTTTGCAACCGACCCCGAGCACACGGTATTCCTCTTCTTGATTCCCCAGTCACACCTCAGTACCTTCAGGCAGCACCTTATTCACTGGGAGGTGCTACATGTGTATCCGGCTGGCACAGAGGGCATATTCAGCTACCGTCGTGAGCACACCTATGCTGGACGGCCCCTTCAGTCGGCTGGCTCGGAGGGCGGGGGGGACCGTGTCTTCATTGCTGGTACCCCGTTCCCGGTGGCTATCATCTACCGTGATCAGTACACGTCCATGAGGTTCACCCCTGAGAGGTGGTGCCATTCCGCATATGCTCATGCTCATGGTCTCAGACTGGCTCAGCTCATGGACCTTGGTGTTGACATCGCCCGGCATGGCACTACAGTTACCCGGGAGCAGCTGCTGTCTCACAGGACCTGTGCTGAGGCCTGTGCTGTGTGTGCCCGTATGCGGACAGTGCAGCCGAGTCCGAAGCACCCTCCGGCTGACAGATACAGAGCTCAGAAGCCTGGATCTATGTGGGCTGCTGATGCTACAGGCCCGATCACGCCTATTGGCTATGACGGGTCGAGGTACCGCTGGACCTTTGTGGAGTTCACTGTGAGGTTTACACTTTGCTACTTCTCTGCTGAGAAGTCGGCATACAGCTTCATCCTGGCTCAGAACGACCATATCGCAAAAATGAGACACGCGGGTGTCTCATTATATTCTCATTTTTTAAAAAGTTATGATAACGAGGTTTTTTTTATATGACTAGATAGCATTTGGAGAGTAGATAATGACACGTTATTTCAAAATTTGAAATTTTAGGGTATAGCCCGAAATTTGGGGTTTCCAGGCGATTTTTCGCCCCGTTTCGGGCGGTGCTCAGGTGTCAATCGGCGGAAGTTATGATAACGAGGTTTTTTTTATATGACTAGATAGCATTTGGAGAGTAGATAATGATACGTTATTTCAAAATTTGAAATTTTAGGGTATAGCCCGAAATTTGGGGTTTCCAGGCGATTTTTCGCCCCGTTTCGGGCGGTGCTCAGGTGTCAATCGGCGGAAGTTATGATAACGAGGTTTTTTTTATATGACTAGATAGCATTTGGAGAGTAGATAATGACACGTTATTCAAAAATTTGAAATTTTAGAGTATAGCCCGAAATTTGGGGTTTCCAGGCGATTTGTCACCGTGATTCGGGTGGTGCTCAAGCGCCATTTGTTGAAAGTGGTGATAATGACGATGTTTTCATATTGGATACGTCAAAGTCATTCCAAACAAACTGAGTCTGAAGAAACTTTTGTTCATATCTTACATACACCCCGAGAATGGGAGGCTTTAATGTTAAAAGCGGTGGCACCAACCTTAAATCTAGGGGGTGTAGGTCTGCACGAGACTGTAACTGTGTGCGTAGCACAAAAAAACAACAAAAACCGACAAAAGGCACGAAGAATGCTACCAGATAAGACGTTGGTGCTATGAAAATATACAGTCTTTATTTGAACAGTCAAAGCACCCAGGGTTAGGGGTTTTCTTGCGGGCGCGGTATTATTCATTGTACAGGCCGGTACATACGATGGCAGTGCAGGTGCGATCTCTCAGTTCGTTTGCTGGCTGGCTTATTAAGCATACCTACCTATTTGCTAACAGACATGTACAGGTCAAACGTTTGCACAATCACCTTGGCGCGCAGAACTTGTTCAGACACTTCCAGGTGCTGGGCGACCTCCTTGTACCCGTTGTACTGTGCGATCGCCGACCGTTTCTTGTCCGTGTCCTCGCACTTCAAGTCTGTCCAGAGGCTTTCTCCTATCTTCTCAGCGTCAGCTTTCGCCGCCGGGGTGAGGTCGAACTGACCTGGCCACTGCGGACCTGGTCGTGGTGGAGAAGCGAACATCGCCGGTCGTGATGGAGGAGAGGCTCCCGGGACTTTGGAGCCCGTTGGCGTCGTTAAAGCAGGTGACCCTCCTCCTGCGCCGAGCGCCGGCGCTCCCGGGTAAAAGCCTCCTCCGCCCAGTTGGAACATTTGGGCGAACGGGCCTGCTGCTGTTACTGCCTGTTACCGGTGACGTACCAACCGCCCCCCCCCACACCAGTTACAAGTTCCGTGTCTTTCAATCTGGACCTCAAGCCAGAGTTCCCTCCTCCACAATAAACACAAACAACTTGAACGTAACAACTAGCTCCTACACACTTTGTCTTGGGGATCTCCCTCATCAGCTATGACTATTCACACCTCTCTCTGTCGTGGGAAGCCCGGTAACAAAGTCTATACTCACCACTTCCCACAATCGACTAGGCACAGAGTGAGGCTGTAACAGGCCTGCTGGGTATCCTTGGCGCGGCTGGGTTTGCTGGCAGGTTACACAAGTCTTCACCCATTCAGCTACGTCCAGGTCCATTCGCGGCCACCAGAATCGTCGTCTGACTCTGTCCAGGGTCTTGTCCCTCCCTGTGTGACCCGCTGCAGGTGCTTCATGAGCCTCCCTCAAGACCAGCTCTCTCAGAGGGGAGTCGGGAGCTAAGACCCCCTGATAGCGCCCTTCCGCCACTCTCCAGATGATGTTACTCACCAGTCGAAAATGCTCGGTGCGGTGATGTTGAGTGGCCAGTAGTTCCTGCTTCAGGGCTGAAAGGTACTCACTGCGCCTGTGCTCTGCTCGTAAGGCACGCAGAAACATGCCTGGTTCCACCACACCTGCCTGGTCCCTGATCTTGGCTGCTGCACCCTTGAGAGTCACTGCTGGTGATGCTGAGGGTCTTTCCCTTGGAGCTGTGATCTCTTCGAAGTGCTTTCGCTGCGGCTTAGCCAACACTACAGTAATCACTCACCTTTAAGAAAACCCGGCGATAAGAAACCAGCCAGCTTTTTTGGGGGGGGGGTACCGAAGTTGTCGAGAAAAGCTGGCTGGTTTTTTTGAGTTATGGAATCCTCGAAAATAAGAAATTTGGGTGCTGGCTGAAGAGAATTTTAGGCGATTTTCCAATTTCTTATATTAAGAAAACTTGGCTGGGACATTTTCAACTGATATCCATTTAACCCCCACGACTCTCTTGTTTCAAAAGTTATCATGCGATACAACATTTTTAATGTGCTTAGCAAGATGCACTAATGTGCTTAGCAAGATGCACTTCGGAAATATCGATGGCACATGAAAGTTATTATCACACTAGAAACCATATCGATCTCAACCTCAGCGATGATCCATGAAGTGTTAACAAAATATGTCTATACAAATATGAAGCAGCATGCACAACACACATAGCACGGCAGGTTTGCCACAATGTGTTCGTTCTTGCCTTACATATCTAAGCTTTTCTTAAGCAAGCACCAGGCGCCTGCCACTACACTATCCCCGTGGCCATAGTCCTGCACGCGCAAAATGTGGTCCCTGCGGTCTCCGTCCGCATACTGAATCTCGAAGTTAAACCCGCGCCTGTGTTTGGGATAAAACTTCTGCACCCAACCGTGACACCACCCAACACCGTTCCACTTGAACAAGAGGTGCTGCCCGACCATGCTGTGGTTGAGCTGGTTTGCAGAAGGGACATCCAACAAACTCGTGTACCCGTCAGGGATGAACCACTTCTCAGCCTCGTCATTACAATCGTCCTCATCCAAATCACTATCTTCCTCAGAAACTTCATCCTCTTCAGCAGCACGTTGCAACTCTGCGTGTGAGGTCGCAGGTACATGCTGCTGCACGGGTGCCACAGCAATCACCGCAGGAATGACCGGCCGCTCAAAGGTGAAAGTAGAAAGCCCCTCTGGGTTAATTCCCTCGTCTCCCGCACCAGTTACTGACATCAAGCAACCGGTCTTCTCGAAATACCGGTTGATGTTCACTCGGTTAATCGTGCGCGCATACCCGTTTCCACCCCACCACGTCATTAAGATGCGACGGTCAGAGGCAGTTAGGGCATTGCTCTCCCACTTCTCCAGATTTTCCGGAAGCTCAAGCCACTCGTTCTGCTCGTAGTCGACATCCCGTTTAACCTCGCGGCCTGCACCCTGGTCTATGGGTTGCGACCAGTGCGTTCCACCCTTCAGCAGGCTCCACCCCAGCGCCCGCCCTTTCTCCTTCTGGTTTGCCAAATATGGCGCCTGGATCTGCGCGTCGAGATTATCCGCAAAAATCACACTCTCGTCAACTGGAATGTTAGCATTCAACCAGGGAAGAAGCGTTCCGTTCTGCCACTCGATGGACGAGGGGCGATCCACCCACGCACACTTCTGCCAATAAACATGAACGTCAGGATGGTACGCCGCCTTCTCAGCATCAGTGACACGTTTCCCGGTCCCACGAAACCATATGGCCAAAGGCGGTTGAGGTAGGTTTCTCCCGTCACAATCCACACCAGCACGCAAGCAGATCTGCAGGGTTGCCTGCCGTTTTTCCAGGCCAGAACCAGGCTGACGCACCCAAACATCTTTCGCACCCTTGTCGTCGATGGTGTGGTCATAGTCCCCTACCACAAAGGGTAGAGGAACTTGGTCTACGTTCAGACGATGCTTGAATAAGAAACGTCCCTGCACGCACACACAAAGGCATATTATTTTTTGTTACTGTGCACTACGTACATATCACTTAGTACAATACACAAAACACGCAAGCGAGCATCGCACCTCAACGGGATGTTGGCGAGGTCCCGACGAAACTAGCTTGCAAATACTTTGCAAGCTCTGTTGGAACGCAGGTACCATACTGGCGTAGGATTGAGATTTTTTGTGGGTGCGCTTGCGTGTAGCGAAGCCTTGTCGACGAAGAAAATTAATTCTCCAGTGGGGTGACGCAAGAAACTCGCTAGTGGGATAGTGTTGCTTAACGAGTTGCTTTCCACGAACACTGATAAATCGTGGGCCGACCTTCCGCCCACGAGCACGCCTCGCACGAATCTCTGCAGCGAGCTCTGCCTCAGCCACAGGGAACTTAGAGGTGACTGCAGGCCTGCTCCGGATCTTTAACCTTTTCAACTTCAGATCGGAAGCAGCCTTGAAAATATGGTCACGAGTCGAGATCTCATCAGGACCAGTACCGTTCGCCCAGCGTGAGATGTTCGCAGCTGGGATGCCGGTTTCACGAGAGGTAAACAACACAGGGTCGAGGACCCCTTTATCGATACAGTCATCGTAGAAAAGAATAGCATTCGCCTTTTCCTCGTTATCGTAACGTTTGCGCTTCAGTGAGCCCTTGCGTCCCGCTGATGAGTGGTCAGAGGAGATCACAGGCGGTGTCGATAGTGAGAGAACTGGTGCCAGAATCACGGGCTTGATGGGAGCGTGAGCTGACAACTTGGTCGCGTGATGAACCATGGTTTCTACTAACAGAAACTCGCGACTTGCTGAACCGAAAATACTCTGTTGAGACAAAGCACGCACTGATACTGAAACGTGATACGCGTATTCTAACGATACACAGACAGGTCCGTCATTCCCTGCGACTCGAAGCGATACATAAATGTGACGTCCACAGTCTGCGTCTAGCACAGCTTTCCGATGATCAAGAAGGGCCTGGGTAGAAGAAATATTTTCAGCCTCAACCATACCACGTGAGCAAGCCCTGCGATGCTGGACGAGCGCAGGCATGTGGTCGAAACCCTTGCGGCATGTGCCACAAGAATATCGTGACTTGGAGAGAAGGGGAGGCGTATCAATGGCCTCGACAGTCACGCCCTGTTTTGTTTTAACAAACCTAGAAAAACCGTGATCGAAAAGGCGAGACGCCTTTCGCTTAGGCGCGGCTGCTACATTCTTGGCTGTTACATTCTTGGCTGCTACATTCTCGGCTGCTACTGATACGAGCCGAGTAGCTTTCACAGACGGCAATACCGTTGCTCTCTCGCAAGAAGTTTTGTCGGAAACATCACGCAATTGTAGAACCTCCTCGATCTCGGGTGATGTTTCGGATGGCTTAAGAGGTTGAGCTGCGGGCTCTGGGAGGGCATTCTTGCTGCGACTGATGGACTTAACCGAACTCAGTATGATCTCTTTCAGTTCTAAGTAGTCTGAATCAGAAATAATTTTGTCGTCTAGATCTTGCTTCAACTCCCTGAGCTGCGCACGGCTCTCTGGGTTCATATTGACAGATTTTTAAGAAACTGGCTGAGCTGGGGTGAGTGAACCGTCTACGGCTAAGAAATAAGCTGGCTGGATCAAGAAATCGTGATTGCTAATTCTTCGCGATTCCATAGGACGCTGGCGGGGGGGGGGGGTACGCTGATTGGTGAGAAAAGCTGGCTGACCCCAAATCTCCGGTTTTCTTAAAGGTGAGTGATTACTGTACCAAGACGGGCCATGGAATGGGCAACTCCTGCAAGGCTGTACGATGTCCCCTTTCTTCGCCAGGAGAGACGAACATCCGATTGGGCTCCCCTTGCTCGTCCACTCGGGGTATGGTCTCCGCAATCTCCATTCCATACTCTCGCAGCAAGGGCCGCCAGTCAGCCTGCGGGAAGTCAGGCAACAGGAACAGCGCGGCTGTGCTCTGGGGGGCGTGTCGGGCCTCTGAAGCATAGTGCCTTAGGATGTCTGCAATGCTCACCTTGGAATCCGAGAAGGGTGGGTTACACCACACCACGCGACCCCTCCACTACTGTTCCTTCAGGCAATCTGTCCAGAACGTGTCCACCTGCCGGTTCTGCCCCATGAGGTCGCAGCATGCGTCCACCTGGAACCGTCCACCCAACACTTTCGCGTACTTGGCTTGCAATCGACTAAACTCGGACGGAATCAGCTTCCAGTCCTGATTGTCTACCAGGGGTTCCCCAGGTTGCATCCTTGGTGTGGGCTGCTGCTGTACCGCTGCTGGCTGCTGCTTCTCTGCTGGTCGCTGCTCATTCTGGGCTCGTGTCTGGACTCCTGCCATTGCTGGTAGCGCGGCCATCCTCTCCACTGTGACCATAGCGTCCAGCCATAAGTCCGGTGTTTCTGCCCACCAGAGACCGTTCAGCTGAATTAGCTTACCGGTTACTTTGGGCTCACTGTCCGGTGGGTACTCACCTTCCTCCTCGTCCGACGAGCTGAGCTCTAAGTCCAGGGGTGAAGTGGGGTCTTCCTCTTCTGCAACCTTCTTCAGGCCAGCCACCACGTTCTCCTCTTCTTCTGATTTCCCTTTAGCCCCCGCTGCTCTTCTACCCTCCTCTGCAGATACCGGCTGGTCAGTGCTCGGATCCACATACCCAGCTTCCTTAAGCCCTTCTCGCGCCGTCGCCTGCACATAGTCCGGTCGCCGTGAAGCAGCGTCTGGTACCACCAGTGTGCGTCCTGGCACGTGCTCCATTGCGTGCACTCCTACCTCCACCAGATCTTCATACCACCTGGCCTGGCGTCGGCTGAGCTCACGTCCAGGTGCAAATAACCACTTCAGTGGAGCATGATCCCCCATCAACCTGAACTCCGTGAAGATCAAGTAATGTCTCCACGTCTGTGTGGTGCAGTGGTGAATCGCGGCTAGCTCTCGCTCACCTGCGTGGTAGTTCTGCTCGGCTGAAGAGAATTGCTTACTCTCGAAGGCTATGGGTTGCAGGCCCTTGCCTAGATCCTGCATCAGCACGCCAGCTAATGCCACTGCACTCGCATCAGTCTGCACAACAAAGGGGCTGGTGCCGCGATGAGCTGCTTCCTGATCGGGCAAGATCAAGGTCGGTGCAGTGGTGAGAGCGGTCTTGAGGCGTTCAAAGGCGTGTTCCTGCTCCGGTCCCCATTCCCATGGCACTAGGTTCTTAGTTAGCTTGGTCAAAGGGTGCGCTAAGTCAGCGAAACCCTGTATGTACCGTCGATAGAACCCAGCCAAACCCAAGAACTGTCGCACGTGCTTCACCGTCTCCAGTCGCGGCCAGTCCCGTATGGATGCTATCTTGTCTTGCTGTGGTCGGCAGCCTGTGCGGTCAATGACATGTCCCAGGAAACGTACTGAGCGTTTAAAGCATCGTAGCTTGGACTCCTTCAGCTTGACCTTATTCTGTCGACATACCTCCAAAACCTGCCGCAGGTGGTCCAGGTGCTCCTCGGGGTTGCGTGAGAAGATCGTGATGTCATCCACAAAAACTCTGACGAACGGTAGGTGGCCCAAGTACTTCTGCATCATTCGCTGCCAGCACGAAGGACTATTGGACAGCCCCATTGGCATGACCAACCACTCATAAGCTCCAAACGGCGTGGTCATGGCGGTCTTCTCCACTGCTTCTTCCTCCATAGGAACTTGCCAAAATCCCCACAATGCATCAGCTGTGGAAAAGATGGTTGCTCCTTGCATGTCATCGATAAGTGGCTACTGCCCGGTGGTATGGTACTGTCACAAGTACCAAAATGTATGCTTTATTATGGGCACTAGATGGGGTGTATGAGTCCCATGAAGGTTTTGAAAAATCATTTAGGACCCTTTTGAATTGTTATTGATGCTGAAATGTACTCTCGTGAACTTTAGGTATGTGTATGTGCGGTGTGCTTTTGGGGGGTGTAACGCCATAAAATTAATTAAATTTTCTGGTACTGTCACAAGTACCAAGCGCGCGGTGACTTAAAAGGGCACGCTATGTGGCCACGAGGTGACATGCATGATGTCAAATTTCATTATTGGGATGTATCCTAAGTGGTCGTCATGCGTTGTGCCATTTGAACGTCTTTAACGCCAGTATTGGGATTCGATAACACCCAAGGGTGTGATAAAATGGCCTCTCAGCATTTTTTGTAGTAATATCGGGAGCGGTTTCGTACTTAAGTTCCATGTGTAGAGTCCAAGTACGGCAACTTCTCATGCATGTAAAGGTCTTGAAAAATCGATATATGGGTTTACTTTTGATGTCATAAACGCTGGTGAGGCGATCCGACGTTATAATATACTTATTTCGTAGCTTTAGTGCCACGACTAGGCTCCAATGCGATGGAGGTCACATGTCTGGTACCATGTCTGGATGAAGATAGCGGATGGAGATAGCGAAAATTCAGAATGAAAGTTGATGACAGTGTTTCGGATGTGGCATTCAACTGTGACACTGTAATCTTCGTGCGACAAAAGAAATTCCACCGTGTCGCAAACCCATGCCATGTCAGCATGTTGCGAAAGTCTGGAACCAGTCGCATCGCATTTGTCGCGAGGAAGCCACACTTAATGGCTTTTTGTGGTGCAGTTTTTTAATTTACCAATATATAAATCGAAACTGATCGCGTCGCTGATTGGCTTAGCCAGCGTCTGCAAAACCATCTCGTTTTTGTCGTGCGATCCCTTTCCCTTGTCGTCCCATATTCATGGTGCCTATCTCAGGCGCTCGCACTTCTTATTGGCGGTTATGGGCGATCAGTCCAAAACATCTCATGTAAGCCACCCTGAAATCTGAAGCACGTGCGCCTTCTATAATTATACAAAAAACCCGTGCTCCTTGTACGTGCACAGTCAGCTTATGGTATTTCGCGTGTGACCCATATTCATGGAGTTTATCTAATCTCATGGCTTCTCTGATTGGCGATCGGTCGGAAATATCTTTTATACGCCATCTGAAATCTGTCGCGCTGATAACTTCTGCATGAATATCCATAATTCGATACTACGCCCAGGAATATTCTATGCGTCTCTGATTGGCGGCAATGCTCCACCGATTTGTATAACTCTCCTGCTTGCCATCTTAAGGTGACCGGTGTGGACTGCAATATAATTATATATGGGCGGTTACTCCCGATCTGTCAGGGAAATCACACTGTTTCCGTAAAAAAGGGCCCCAAGGTGGACAGTTCTGGTAGTATCGTGTGCGTCGATGTCACTTTTTCCAGGAAAACCTGTTTCGCTCCTATAAGGGAAACGCAGGACCTTGCAGCTTTTTTTTGAAAAAGCTGCGAACCGTCGGTGTATAATGTTGAGTATAATCGGATCTGTTTGCGACACGACAAAAAAAATACACCTCGCGACACGAAAAAGGCGCTTTCTGAGCGGTGACGAAGATCTATTGAAATCGATCGATGCGGAAACTCATAAATACATATATTAATGGTTCTGTTCACGCAAAGCATTGAGTGCGGGCTTATGTTGTTTCGATACCTGCGACAATGCACCGATACAAACCCGCACACACAATGGATAATTAATCGATTTTTGTATCATAAATGCATACACGATGTATTATGCCTTCGATGTGCGACGTTACATAAACATGCGATTTTTAAGGGACCGAACCCGATTAAGCTGGAAAATCCGGCTTGAAAATAGGGTGGGGGGACTACCCACTTAGGCAAGCTGGCTTCGGAGAGGGTGGGGGGACCGCGGTGCGGAAGCTGCGTGGGGGGGGAGGGGACTACCCACTTGGTCCGGAAAAGCAAGTGGGGGGCTACCCACTTGATCTTAAAATCCCACGTAGAGGAACCGGGCAAGTTTTTTCAAAATACCTCGTCTATTATGTGCAGTCTGCTGCAGCTTCACATTTTCAATTGGAGCTAAAATCTTATAGACGAGGTATTTGAAATTAAATGATTCATGCACACGTGTTGAGATCTTTCGTATACAACTCTACAGTTAACGTTATTATCGCGACGGACCGTGTTCCCTCACTTCGATTCGAAAACACCCCGGCAACCCCCCAATGCGGGGGTAGGGGGGCTACACTAGCAAAGATGCCTAAGATGAAAAAACAGGGGCAATATAATTATTTTGGGGCTGGGGCGGCTAGTGAGCTCCGGAGTCCGGATAATCCGTGAAAGTGTCCCTAAGTCATGTGCTGTACCGTTCGATCCTGGGTGTGGGTCCATAATGCAGCCGATCTTCTATGGTTACAGAGTGTCATGGACTGGGCGCAAGGATACGCTACACACTGAACGGCATGATTTCCACAGACAAAAGCCAGCCCACCAGCACCCTAGTGTCCTAGTGGAAATAGAAAACATTTAGGAACAGGGCAAGGCCGTGGGTACAGCGGTACACACAACCGTGTATACGCGGCACGTGTCAATGGTGATATATTGTATGACAACATGTAGACTCCTTCAAATACTCGCGATATAAATAGGCATTGCATTATGACAAAAATTGTAATAAATTGAGCTTACCCTCTCCTACTTGTTAATGGCGTCGATGCCAAATGTCCGCGCACACCGACTGTATTATGCATTAAAGCTGCATTTGCTGCCTTCCAAGTTGACTCAAGAACAGGCAAGGCTCAATGCTCACAACGAAGTTCACACTACTTAGAAGCTGTGAAAACGTGGAGTTCTACCATGTCTGTTCTCTCACAGCTAATTGCCATCACTTATTACATCATGAAGCACCTTCACACACCCCCACTCCGTGGCATCCTTTCATCGCACAACTTCTTTCAACTTGTCAGAAACCATACAGCAGGTGGGCATCTTCAGCTGCTGCCACGAAGGCGTATCATTTTGGAGGTCCGTGAAAGTTCCAGCGAAGCCCACCGGACATTTGGCCCATGCCCGGCTTCGAGAGCTTCCCACTATCACCACCAGCGTTCGGCACCATCACGTACATCACAGGGCATGTGCATAGCAAAGTTCCACAATAATGCGGAGGACGGTCACTATCCCAGACCCCGTTTCCCCCAGCCATCAAGCCCTCTCGCCCCTCGTGGAAGCCGCAGCCCCGTGGTTGCACCGGGTACCCATAGATGGGAGCCAAAACTCCCCAAAGAGGGACTCCGACAGACGCCCTCCCAACCATCCTGCATATCACCGCGCTGACTCCTACAGACGCCCTCCCAACCATCCTGCATATCACCGCGCTGCCTCCGGAGCCTTTGGAGCTTAAACATGAGCAAGGCCATCACTTGCCATTGAGCTGCGCCTCGAGTGTCTTGATGCGCGCCAGGAGGCTCTGCTCCTTCTCCTCTGTCAAATCACGCGGTCCCTGCGTGGCTGCCGCCGCCTTTTGCTGCACCATCCCCACAAATCCATCCCCCCTCAGCACTTTGCCGGGAATCTGAAAGCGGCGCCCTGGTCGCCCGCTGGGTCCTCCTGGCACGATCACGCACCGAAGTGCCTGGCAGGGAGGAGGGGCGGGAGTGGCCTACAAGGGCAGCGTCGAGGTCTGCGATGAGATCGTCGACGTCCTCGATGCCCACGGAGATGCGCACGAGGTCGTCCGGGAGGCCGCGGGCTGCGCGGACCTCCGCCGGGATGCTGGCATGACTCATGAAGCACGGCAAGCTGATGAGGGACGTCACGTTGCCGAAGCTCACTGCGACAGTGCCCCATGGCCAGTCGGCGCGATGCCCTCAATTCCACTCTCTTTGAAGGCACAGAATGGCTCCGACAGCATCATCTTTCTTCGTAGGCGCGGCTTGTGTCAGTCAAGTCCAACGGCTCCGGTGAACTCACATCCATCCGGAGGAGTGGGTCTTGACATTGCACGCCAACGGCCCCGTACAGGCATGGGATACACAAGACCTATGATCCAACGGCTCTGAACAGGCATGAGATACAGACCTATGATCCAACGGCTCTGGGCAGGCATGAGATACAGAAGACCTATGATCCAACGGCTCTGGACAGTCATGGGATACAGAAGAACTATGATCGAGTGGTGGGAAAATCCGTGACGTGCAGGCGGCAGGAGACGCGTCACACCTGTGATCTTAAACAGCTTCGCCTCCTCCACAACGATTTTGGAGATGTTCACGTCCCCAGTAGCAAAGCTTAGGATGGAGCCAGTGCCTGAAGCCTGGGTTCGGTGCAACTCGTAGCCCACGTTGCTCGGCAGCCCCTGCCAGCAAGCCCGTGCTTATCATCGACGCACCCCGTGTTTCGAGGGACTTCCCGGCGAAGCTCCGTCAGGTCCAAGCCCTTCCAGAGTGCAGCGCTCTGCTTCCAAGCTCAGATCTGACGGACCACTGTCGCGTCAATTTCAAAACACTCCTGATCCCCACATGCTGTCCAACTGTGGCCTCCTCATCACACCGCAGCGCAAGGTGCCGGCCAGGCGTCCTCTAGGCCCATGCCTGTGTGATGCCTCACCGGGAAGTTGACCCTCTTCACGAGGGGGTGCGCCTCGAGCCAGCGGGCCATTTTCAGCGCAGACTCTGCCTGCTTCTCCATTCGCAGACTCATCGTCTTGATCCCCCGCAAGCACTGCACACCGTCCCCTCCCCCACCTTACCATCGTCTTGATCCCCCGCAAGCACTGCACACCGTCCCCTCCCCACCTTATCATCGTCTTGAGCCCCGCAAGCACTGCACACCGTCCCCTCCCCCACCTTACCATCGTCTTGAGCCCCATTAAGCACCACACATCATCCCCCTCCCCCCTCCATATCAACATCCACATAACCCCAACGCATGTAAACCCTCTGCTGCAGCCACAGCAGACAGCCCCTTCATCTTTAGGCACCAGTCACTCTACACAGCCCCCTTACTGTGCATACGTTCATCAATCAAAGCACCAGGCGCAGGAGGGACGGGCTAGGCCGTGCTCAAGGAGACGGCACGCAGCCAGCGATTGATCTCCTGTGGAGAAAGAGAAGCCGGAGGTGCGTCAGCCCTCGCAGTGGCGGTGGAGGGTCTGAGTGGAAGGGCGTTCGGGCAGGCGCGAGGAAAGTGCGCGTACAAGCCAGCAGTCGAATGGGCCGAGGCAGGTTCCCTCAGCATTCTGCAACACCAGCACCCCCTCCGCCAGCACCCTTGAAGCGCCTCCATGTGGGAGGGCCAACGACTAGTGGCCGTTCGAGAATTTCTGCACATGTAGGGGTGGTGACGGACACCTACCAGGGACCCAACTGACGACCCGGGCGCTCACTCCTTGGAAGGCGCAGGGCGGTGCTAGAACTGTTCTGAACAAGGAGGCTCGACGCTCACTGGTGCTCACCAGAGCCCCCGCCCGGTCATCACCATCACTGACACGTGCACCGAACTGGTCCAGCTCGCTTGCTCTGCTATATATGAGGTGATGCCCGCTTTTGCGGCGCTCTCGAAGCTTGCAGCACTCGCCTCGGTGTCATGCAGATGCCATATCCGGCCTGCCCGCTCTCGCCATTCACATTGCTGCCATCCCCCGCGGCGGGCCGCGGCAGGGCCGTGAGCAGGCCGCACCTGGTGGAAGTAGATGTCATCACAGATTGCCGGGTCCTTTGCGGCGAGGATGCCTCCCATGACGTCGCTGTGCCCGCAGATGAACTTTGTGGCGGAGGTCATCGAGATGTCCGCCCCGAGGTCAAGAGGCCTCTGCAGTCATCCGCAGGTCTCAGACCCCCCATAAGGGCATCGCACGGTGTGCCCTGTGCCGCATTGCGCAAATCGACATTGGGCTTACACCGGATGACAGAGGGCGGAATCGGGCGCGCCACCTATGCCTGCCAACTGTCGAAGCATCAAGCCAAGAGCTACAGCAAGCAGGAAACAAACAGGAGAAAAACTCACGAGGCGTCCGAGCAGTCTGCAGGAAAGCCAGGTGGAATGCAAGCAGGCCGCAGGCAAGCCAGCTGGCATCGAAGCCATCCATTGGAAAGCCAGCTGAAATCCGAGCCGCCAAGGAGAAAGCCAGGTGGAATCCAAGCAGCCGCAGGCAAGGCGCGCCCTCTTGACTTGATGACCATGGCCGGGCCGCAGGCAAGGCGCGCCCTCTTGACTTGATGACCATGGCCGGGCCGCAGGCAAGGCGCGCCCTCTTGACTTGATGACCATGGCCGGGACGCAGGCAAGGCGCGCCCTCTTGACTTGATGACCATGGCCGGGCCGCAGGCAAGGCGCGCCCTCTTGACTTGATGACCATGGCCGGGCCGCAGGCAAGGCGCGCCCTCTTGACTTGATGACCATGGCCGGGCCGCAGGCAAGGCGCGCCCTCTTGACTTGATGACCATGGCCGGGCCGCAGGCAAGGCGCGCCCTCTTGACTTGATGACCATGGCCGGGGCACATTGGGCGCCATCGGCAAGGATGCGGGGCACTCGGCAAGCCCTTCCGCACAGAGAAGGGGGGGATGAAGCCGACCTGGAAGGTGGGGGCCATGATGCTGTTGTCTACCACGACCAGCGCCCCTTTGGCATGTGCCAGCTTGGAGATGGCGGCGATGTCGATTACCTGCATTCGCGGGTTTGTGGGGCTCTCCAGCATCACCTGCTTCACCACCGCCACTTGTCACCAACACCTAGCGTGCGTCATCACGCGAGCTGCCCTCTCTGCGAGAAGATAGTCATGCGTGTGCCAGTATGTCGATGGGCCATAGTGAGGCGCCAGCTGTCATGTGTGTTGATCTGCCGAAGGCCCACCAGGCAAGGCGCCACAGGTCGTGCGCGTGGGACATATCGTGTGCGTGCGATGTGGCGTCACCAGTTTGGTGTCAGCGGTGATAGCCTGTTCCATTGCCGCCAGGTCTGTGGTGTCCACATTTACTACCTCCACACCGTGCTTTGGCAACACAGACATGAGCAACCGGCTTGTGCCCCCGTATATGTCATCGCCTGCAGTCCCCCGCCCATCAACCCCAAATGAATTGTGAGATGAGGCATTCCCTCTCCCGATTCATGGACGGCTCACTGGACACGTGGTGCGCACACTAGGGGGCAATTTCCGGGCGCCTTCGATACTGGCCGGCGCAGTGTTCATTGGCTCATGCAGTGGTCGTCAGCGGGCCCAGCATTTTGAAACGCCTGAAGGTCATGAGGTGGAGCCAGGGAGGATACCAGCCACAATCTTTTCCCCCTGTGCCACCAGACGGCATACCACTGCCAGCGCCGACATGCCAGATGCGAAAGCGAACGCCCGGTGCGCCCCTTCCAGAGCCGCCATCTGCGAGGCACCCGGGCCAGAGGGTGCAGGTTAAGGGGGGTATCCATGGCCTTCAGAGAAGTGGCAGAGCATGTTATTCCACATTAGTCGCTGGACAAACGCGAATGTTGGTGAAAAATGGAGCGATGAAGTTCGCAGAGGTGCGGAGCTCAGACCTGCTCCTCGAGGACGGTGCGAGTTGGGTTGCCACTGCGGCTGTAGTCGTACTCCCCAAACGTGGTGGCAGTGGGCTGTCCGAAGGTGGCTGTCTGATAAATAGGGGTGTTCGAGGCCATATAAGGGTCGTTGATCTGGCAAATGCCCCCCCAGCTCCCCCATCACTCAGGTGCATCGCATCCATCTGATGTATACCGGCACGTCTCCCCCATATCCTTGCGCAGGGCCCAGCACCTGCCGACACCCTCGCTGCTGCACGAGGCAGCTCTCTGCCGGAGCACTCCCGCTTGCACCATCCCTCACGATCCTGCGCGTCGGGCTAGAGCACATCCTCGAGAATCGGGTGGTATCTAAGCGTGCTTTGCTTGAGCTGCATCACTCGCATCCCGTTTCTGCGCCTTGCCGTCTCACCAGCGGCCGGCGCAGACCATTGAACACGAGAATTCCTGCCACCCACGCGGTATATGGCGCCAGGCGCAAGTCTTGGCATTGTGTTTGCGTTGCGCCAGAACCCGGCATGGCGCCCGCGCGATGGCACACTGAGCTAACACCGGGAGACACTGGGGAGCGGGATGGGAACTTTGGACACACCACTTTCTCAGGGTGCACGAGTTGCGTAGCGATTTTGTAGGCCCCCGGCGCACTGGCCGCCGGCTGATACTTGGCAGCCAGCTCCTCCAGGCCTCGCAGCAGGTTGGACTCCACAGGAAGCTGATTCGCATCGAGCCGCTGCTGCGCCAGTCTGGTGCCGCCATCCCACCCGGTGATGTGATGTGAGACTACAGAGGCTACTTTGGATGCATAAAGTTCACATCATTACACATCGCACACAGACTAGTCACTAGTCACTACTCACTACTCATCAACGATGACATAATCGCACCACGAGTTGACAACATTTGGCAGTGGTTAGCTTTGTTCCGTGCCAAGAGCAGTTTCCAAAAGCCACCTTATTTTGACGTCCTGCTCTGAACAGTATAAGGAACATTCGGCAATCTCAAGCCGGCCGCGACGTCCTGCTCTAAAAAGTATAAGGAACATTCGACGACGGCAAGCCGGCCGTGACGTCTAGCTTTGCACGATGATAGGAGCATCAGCTCAAGGCGGCCCCACCAGGACACACTGCAGAAGCACAGGCATATATAGAACGAGCAGGAGCATCGGCTGGAAAGACGGCACAAGAGCACGAGCCAAGCTTCTCGTTAAGGAGTACCGTGTGCTGCAGGCGCAGGCGAGGGCTGCACACCTATTGCCGCGTTCGCCGGGCAGGTTGATCGAGTCCACGCCAGGCTGACGCTCCGCAGTCTTGACTCGATCCAAGACCACCTCCACGCGGGATCGGAATTCCTCTGGGGCGCACACCGGGAGGCCCGCAGAAAGTCTGAGAGCAGAGTGGAGGCACAATCATATTGTGGCTCCTGGTGACACACATTCGTCAAGGCAGAAATTCACCCGCAACTGGATATTGAACAGCGACCACGATGCGAACCAATACTCCACGGCTCCGCTGGTTTTAGGGGGCTGACTGCGCTTCGTCTGGTACAGCTCGGAAGCTCCGCTGGTTTTAGGGGGCTGAATGCTCTGCTTATAACTTACAGGTATACTCGAGTATATCTCCGAAAACGATGAACTCAACTCATGCCCTTACCTTCGATGCCTGGAAGCATGCAACACCAGAAAACAACCTACTTGGGCAGCCAGATGCTTGGAGCGCACACCTGGGCTACCCAGCAGAGCAGGGTCGATGACGGCGATGAGGTTGCCCCAGCTCTTGGAGGCCAGCTTGTCCTCAATGGCGGCGCCCACGAGGGACCCCGCGAGGAGCTCCACGATGAGCGCCAAGTTGCTCCCCTTGTACGACCTGTGTGATAAAGAGGACAGGATTTGAAGTGAAATCAGGAAAACCAGTACAAGTCGCATCCGGGCCCCAGTTTTGGGGGGCAGATCCATTTCTTACTTTCGGCAAAGAAAACGTGCGAGGCCGAAAGAAACGGATCGGACGGGGAGGGGCAGCCTCCTTAGCAATATAGATAATAGATTAGCGATAGGGAACGGCAAAGCCCGACTTCAACTCATTCGAGAATTGCACACTGAAACCTAGCCTTCAAATTGCTCGAGGGCATCCGGTATAAGGGGCAGTGCTCGGCATCTACCGGTCAAAGACTTGAATCGCTCCTTTCAACGCCTCGTTGGGATCGGTGGTCGGCTTGCCGTCGCCGTCAAGCGCAACATTGTCGGGGATCGGCTGCCCGGCGGTCTTTGCTTCGAGCAAGCCGAAGTAGGAGTACGCTGACGTGGCCATGTCCAGCACCACCGGCCTATCCAGAAGACAAGACCACCCGGATGCACGAGTCGTGTTAAGTTGCTGCAAGAAGCTAAACGGGTTGCTCTCGCACACAACTCGGTCCAACCAAGGGCTGCGAGCTACCTCGTTTCGAATATACTCAACAGCACAATACGAATTTGGTTAGAACTGAGCACATAAAGTGAAAGGTTATAGTATTCAGCAGCACTGCTTCACAGCATACTGCTATTGAGGAGCGCACAGACAAATTAAGTCCTCCTGTGACGGAAAAGACGAAACATATGTGACACATACGTACACGTGGTGAAGTCGGGAGGCTAGCCGTTTGAGTCTAAATCCCCAGGATGTGCCAGAAGTTTACTATCCTGACCTGGAAAGGATCCCGTGCAGGTCGAATCGGATTTTGACGTGTACGGGGTGCGAAAACTCTTGGAGCCAAGGATACAGGGGGGCAAAGAGACTGCACAGAATGAATCAGCAAGGGGGCCGAGGCAGAGGGTCGCAGAGAGTGACGGCGAAGCTTGCTCGGTAACAGAGCCGTTTCGGGTGAGAGTGAAGTGTTTTTTCCTCAACGGGGAGCTTTCCACGTAAAAAGCCTTTGAGACAAAATGAAAATTCGAAATATCAAAAGCCACCGGTAGGTTGAGTTGACCGACGTGGGTTGTGGCGATGCAAAGGAGCGCGCGTAAGCAGGCCACCTTCCGTTTGTGGGAATGCCAACTCCGATCGGATTGGTGCCGAAGATCGGCTGCTTTGCACCGTGCGGGGCAACAAACTCTGGAGACTGAGCGAGCACCACCGCGATGTAGCCTTGCTGCGCCACCTTCTCCGCGTAGAAACTGTAGAAACGCGAGGGAATTCAGAACACAAAAGTGTTCGAATGCCAAGAACGCTTATGAAGACATGCAAACGCTCGGCACAGCGTACGAAAGTTAACAGTTATAATCGAGTAGCATCTGTAACATTACAGTCTGCTCTTTCGGCGTTCGCGCTCCAACTGCCATGCACCACCTTGCGCCTGCCAAACCAACCATATCTGCCATTCCCTAGTGTATGGTTGTTCTTTCAGCAATGTGTGCACCTGCTGTGCACAATTTTGTGCGAAACACTTGCGAACCAATCTCCCAAGCATATCCTCTAGTGCATATCGGCACCGGTTCGACGCGAAGCGAGATTGTTGAACGGATTTTATCAGTATGTTCCAAAGCATCCTGCAATAATTGCTATAGTGACTCCAACGCTCAGGCAAGCGTTGAGGATAGGCGCGCACCCCAAAGCGCCAGTGCTCGTTGGGGTGTTGTGCGTGCCCACAATCCCGAAGCCATGCTTGCTGGCCTTCATCACGCCGAGCTCCAAAGCCTGAACAACCAGCCAGTCACCAGATAATCAAGAGCCCTATCGACCATAGTGAGATATAGACATCCTGCATTCCGCTGCAAGACCACAGGAAGGGTAAAATTGAAGTGAGAGGAGGGTAAAAAGGATTCGGCGAGGGTTGAGGGTACTCCGGGATGAACGAGAGGGGGTGGACGAGAAGGATATTCAGGTTGAGCAGTGGTGGCCGTAGCTGGGACTTATTCACCTGGTAAAGTGCAAGCATTCCTGCATCTTTGTTTCCGTTAATAAGGGCAGAGAGTTCAGTTTCATGCTCCACTTCCAGTCTCCCACAGCCTTCTGTTCTGGCGATCCCTCCCGTGGCGACTTTGATAATCCCTTGGTTATTCCCGCGCAGCTGGGCGTACATCATTACCTGAGACAGTGATAGGTGCTTAGGCCATCTTGTAAAACGTAGAAAATGCGAACAGACAGGTAGCCCCTTGCAAGAGTGCTGAAAATAACGCGCTCAACACTCTCTTACCACAGAATTTAATATTGGCGCAAGACAACGTGCACCTGCTACGAAAACAGGTTTTTTTCGGGAGCCGTACGTCGCACATAATTTGAGCTTCGTCGTCGCTGTAGCCGTAGGTCTTTATAGCTTTTAAGGTTATATCCTCCAAATGGTTCACTGGAACAGGGACTTCATCTGGATCCGATGCTGTCGCCTTGAGCTCGTCGTGAGAAAAAAACCGCGAGCCCGCACCATTGCTGGATGAGGCTGCGGGACGCAGCCGAAGAGGTTGCCCTTCTAATACACGTGAAAAAGATCTACTGGCGATGGTTTTGCACCGTTGTGGAGCGACATTCTTGTGAACAGTGCGTCGTCTGTTCTGTTCAAAAGGATTAAGCGCTGCGAGTGGCTTAGTAAGGCAAGTTGTCACCTTGCTACTGTGCATGAACGACCCCATAGAATTAGGATCTGTATACGAAAGATAATTGTAAAATGATTATTAAAGAGCAATTTGAAGGATTCCTTCACCGAGACTGAATTGTCCGACCGAAACAGCTAATTAGATGATATGATATGATATGATAGTCCATAACTCTATGACGGTCGAGTTTTTTCCGAAAATCGATACAGTGGGTGGAACCCTATATGCAAGCTCGCGCGATATCGTGCGCGCGATCGATCGCGCGCGCGATACGATCGCGGAGTATATAATTTATATTCGGAAGTGAGTTGGCTTGAGTTATTTATATACAAAATCATGACATTTATATACTAAGCCACAAATTTTCATGCGCGATTGGATATGGGT
>LGRX02033766.1:0-19158 GCA_001247695.2 Cymbomonas tetramitiformis | reverse complement strand
CAACTGTCCCAGCGACCACGCTCCCCAGCAACTAAGCAGCAAGTGCCCCAGCTGTCACGCCCGCTAGACCGGGGAGCGTAGCTGGGTGCGGTAGCATCACCTGTAGTACATCTGCAAAATTACTGCGAACACTGACATCGACAGAGCATATACCAAGTCGTATCTGTAGCTTCCCCTCCCCCAACGTCCTCGAACACCCTCAATGTCAAAAATAAAGTCAGGTCAAATTTGAGGCACTCCCCCCAGCTCGCCCCTCCAACACTCTGTTCTGTTGTACAGGCCAATATCAGGTTGCATCGGAGGTAGCAAGCACAATGCCGCCGCCCAGCCCCAGGGCCGGAGGGTGCTTCATCAACGGTGAGGAGGGCCGGAGGGTGCTTCATCAGCGGTGAGGAGGGCCGGAAGGTGCTTCATCAACGGTGAGGAGGGCCGGAGGGTGCTTCATCAGCGGTGAGGAGGGCCGGAGGGTGCTTCATCAGCGGTGAGGAGGGCCGGAGGGTGCTTCATCAGCGGTGAGGGCCGAGGGTGCTCATCAGCGGTGAGGAGGGCTGGAAGGTGCTTCATCAGCGGTGAGGAGGGCCGGAGGGTGCTTCATCAGCGGTGAGGAGGGCCAGAGGGTGCTTCATCAGCGGTTTGGAGGGCCGGAGGGTGCTTCATCAACGGCGAGGAGGGCCGGAGGGTGCTTCATCAGCGGTGAGGAGGGCGTGCCGAGGAGAGAGAATCTGCACGACCACCACCATTCCGGTCTGGAAGAGGCGTCGGAGCAGGGCGATGCAGTTGAAGAAGTACAGGCGGGGCACGCAGCCGACGTAGAAGCGGCCCCAGTAGAACAGCGGCCTCGGGTCCTGCAGCCGAGACGCGTGCAGCTGCATTGTGCCCTTGCGCGTCACGATGTTCACCATCGCCGGGCGCACCACCACGGCCTTCCCGTCCATCATGGCAGTGAGCCGGCCCGCCTTGTCCACCCACACATCCTTCTCGCGGGCGTACGCGAAGCGCTGCTGGTCCTCCTGCAGGGACCCGGGCGTGCACCACGCCACCTCCCCCCTGTCTTGGTGCTTCAGGTCCTGCTGCTGCGAGATAGCCCTGTGCACCGCGCAGCTGATGGGCCCCCCGGCAGGGAGGAGCTCAACTGAGGGCTGCGGGTGAGAGTGCCGCCGGTTCCTCCGCCGGACGATGTGCGCCGTCAGGCCCTCCTCCCAGTCCTGCGGCAGCCCACGGGTTCACCTTCCCCGGAGCCGGCACGCCTCAGCTGGGGGGCGCTCAGGGGAAAGGAGCCCCCACGCGCTCAGCGAGGAGAAACAGAGGGCAAGCCTCTCCCCTCCTCTGCATGCTATTGCTACATAAACTCAGTGAGGGGCACCTGCCCCAGGCGCCCCGCGCGCGGGGGAGTCCCGCCCTGAGCCAGCCGGCGGGCCGTGCTCAGACTTGGGCCACGAGTCACTGTGATCTCCGAGAAAATGCCAGCAAGGCGCTCGGATGCCGCGTGTCACAAATGGAGTGGGCCCTGTAATGTCTGTGTCTTGACATAGATGAGGCACGTCGCCGCTTGTGCCGGTTGACAGAGACGGCGCCGCGGAGGGACCAAGTTGCGGAGGAGGCACCTTGTGCTCTTGAGACTGATGCGTGAGCTCAGCCGAGTGCTGCACCTCGTACTTCTTCTCCAGGTAGAGGTGGTGCAGCTTGATGGCCACCGCGGAGGGGAACCCTAGGATGTAGATGAGGATGGTGAATGTACAGAATATGGCCGGCGCAACCCAGTCCCCAACAAAGCACTGCACGGTGCGGTCGTTGCGCAGCCAGTACTGCGTGGTTCCAGGAGCCGCGTCGTGCAGGATCAGGTCGCAGTGATACACGCGGAACATCTGCAGCCCAACCTGCGGAAGTGCCTCCCAGCTCCCGGTGAGAGACCTGGAACATGTGCAGCCCAGCCTGCAGCCGGATCTCAGGCTACTCGCCAGGGCCAATCACATTGTGCACCTCATCGGAGACGCCACAAGGCAGAAGGGAAGGGCATGGTATGACTCGGTATTTGCTAGAGGTTATCTGGGCTTCGCTGGCGACATAACTCACGCCAAAGCGACTGAAAGAAGTAGAAACGGTTCAAGCGACCCACGTCAGGTGTGGTTTATCCTTGGGCCGATTCCTTTAGCACCAGATAACCACAGAGGACTGGCTACACTGCGTGCACACACTGGGAATTAAAGGATTCAGCACACTCTGCAAGACACCCATCCGGATTTGCCGGAGCTCGTGAGTGGAGAACGGGACCCCCTAAGCCTCACTGGGCCACCTGAGCCCCTCTGCATCCGCACCGCCTGCGCGCTGCTGCTGTGCCTCTGAAGCCAGTCCACCTCTAGCCCCAGGGTGCCCAAGCCATCTCCCCACCACCAAGCCTACACTCAGAACGACCCCCTGCTCCCTGCCTACCCCAAAGCTTGGTCTCAAGAGAGCTTGTCCGCCCAAAACACACGGAGTGTCCCCAAGGGACGTCTCAAGGGGCAGAGACGGACACAGACTGAATTGCTTTCTTCTGACCTTGAGCGCCCCCCATCGAACTGCGCTTGCAACCCCCCTACCCCCAACACTACCTCTATGGTACTGAAGCCCTGGTGCTGCACATCCTACAAGTAAGCTGCAATCTTGAGTAATGTGCTCCACACTTGCACTGCACCTGTTGTTCTGCACTGCTCCTACTTGGGGTCAGATCCCCACACATGCTAGTGCGTCCCAAGCCCTCCTTGCCGCAAAAAGTTCACCAATCAGTTGTTGCCTTCCCGTCAGATGTTCATCACCATTAGTTCTGGTTCCGGTCAACAACATCGCCACTTGGGCAGAGAAGCTGATAAGACGCCGTATGTTGCTGTACAACCTGCTGTAAGTGGTCATCGCTGTCGGTGGGCCCCTGAGCTTTGAGGGGCCCGGCACGTGTCAACTCCACCCACCAGCCCTCCACCCACACCGGCCCCATCCTTCCCAACAGTTGCCCCAGTGCCCGCAGCCTCCTCAGGAAGCTGAGCCACTCGCCTGCTCGCCCCCATAAAATGGGCCACCCCTTCCTCGGCCAAGGCCATCGCCTGCTCTGGTGAGACCCTGCTCTGCTCCTAAGTCCAGACTCTGCTGCAGCTCTGGGCCCGGCGATGAGAGGTCATCCCCATCCGCCAAGATATCCTGGACGCTCAGGTGCTGAGACGAGGCCGCTGGGCTAGGCTCGTTTGCGCCCACGGACACCTCTGCAGACCGAGCCTCCGCGATACCCAGGCCTTGACCATCCGCCGCCCGCAGATGACCCGACAGCTGTCGCACACCCTCCACGCTATCCAAGAGCCGCGGCGCCGTCCTTCCTGCCTCGCCTGCCCCACCGGAAGCCTCCCCGGACTGTCCAGCTTGCACCCTGGACACGCAGCGTGCCCCCACACCCTTGTGTCCTGCCACCATGTCCGCCTGCCCAGCCTGTGTAGCATAGCCCATCTCCTCAATCTTGTTGTCCCAAGCCCTGTCCAGCAGCGTCAGCCTCTCCACCTCCTTCCACCGAGCCCCCTCCCCGTGATCAGGGCTGGGGTATATGCCTCCCCTCACACCCCCTCCACAAGCCCGGCGCCAACCACCTTTGACTGGGCATCACCCCTGGGCCCGTCAGATAATCGGCCCCGCGATCCCTCGTGCAAGTACAAATGAGAGCGGTCAGATCCACTCCTCCTTCCATCCCATGGCACTGGCAAGTGTGTGTATGCTTATCCTTGCGACTCCTTTGGCACCCCGTAGCCACAGGAGACTGCACTATGTACCCACGCCGGGGATCGAAGGATTCAGCACACACTCCGAGACACTGATCCGGATTCTCTGTGTGTGGCTTATTCTTGGGACCGATTCCTTTGGTACCACATAGCAACAGACATGCGTGCGTATGCCAAAGAAATCAGTCCAAGGATAAGCACACACAAACTGAACGGCATGAGATCCGCCGACAAAAGCCAGCCCACCATCATCCCAGTGGAGTGAGAAGCATTCAGGAACAGGACAGGGCCGTGGCAAGATACCATCTGTTTCGACACATCCCAAACCAAGCGCAAAGCGAATCCTTCACAAACACGAATCACAGCCCAAAATGTGGGATAGCTGGGAGCTCATCCAGCTTTGCACCGCAGGGCCGTCATGGAAATATTCCATTCCGGTGCTCAAGCCCAGGCAAGCTAAAGGTTTCAAACCAAACAGGGGATCCCCAGCTGCGGATGAGCGCACACACTGAAGCGCACGCAGAGCGCGCCCGCGCAGAGAATGGCCTTCTGATGCCCACGAGCTCTCGCAACTAGAACTGGCGCTCGACGCTGGGCTTGCGTCACTTCGTGCCGGCCCTTGAGGTTGCAAGAAGTCCAGGTGGAGGGTGCTTGTGGTGGAGTAAGCACCCAGCAGTGATCCTCACCCCCCTTCGCTCCTTGCACATACGAGTGGAGAGGCGACAGAAGCGCGGCTCACCGTGGGGTAGAGGAAGACGAGGAGGAAGGTCATGGCAGCCACGCAGGCGCCCTTCTTCACCGCAAGGTTGTACTTGATCAGGCTGTACACGGTGACGGTTTTTCTCCTCGGACCACTCGAATCCTGATCACCTCGCTTGCGCTCCGTGACCAAGTTGGCGACGGGGAGCGTGGAGTCGCGCGTCTTCCTCAAGAGGTGGTGGAAGTGCAAGAAGAGTCCGCCAAAGACCACCACCACGAGGTACGGCAGTGCACCTTTCATCGCCAGTTCCCGGTAGAACATCTTCTCGCTGGCGGAGGTGTCGCCGGAGGAGAGCGACAGCTTGTGGATGATGCAGCTGAGCTGCAGCATCCACTCGAGCGGCAGGCTCATCAGAGCAAACGGCGCCGTCATGATCTCCCGGAGGTCGGTGGGGATTAAGTCACCGAACATCTCGATGGTAGGCCCCATGATCTGCATGTAACCTGGGAGGCGGATGCGGGCGGCGAGAGCTCGGTGAATGGAGGCAGGGAGAGCAGGCTATAGGTCAGACCTAAGAATCCGAGGAATGCGTCCCACTGCGAGGGACCTCCCGAGCTGGCCGGGCACCGGCATCCGCGGAGAGTGGCCCTCTGCTGGCAAATCACAGAAATTGGGTTCATGTTGAAAGAGCTGGTGGATGGCGCGAAGAGAACCATCGGAGGGACCGCACCGAACATGATGGACATAAACGTGGCAGTGGCTACTTGCTGCTCGCCTCCTTTGCTCTTCCCATCTCTCGTGGTCACGAGGTGCGACATCATGTTGGCTGCACTCGATTGCGCGTCCACCTCCCTCTCCCCCTCCCCGTGCCTCCCTCAACGGCTCCACCCCCCCGCGAGGGCTCCACGTAGGCAAAGGCGCTATGCGAGGGGCCGTAGCCTGCGCTGCTCGCGGACTTCTCTGCTTGCTGCAGGCGATGCGCGCACAGTCAAATCCATAAAGACCTCGCTTAGGTCAACGGCTCCACCCTTGTGCCATGCAGCGCCCCCGCTTGACATGCGGCCTGCGGCCCTCATGAGACATTTGCACTGCCTGCTAGATGGCCCTTCGCTGACTCCACGCAATCGTGGCCCTTCAGTCAAAGCTTGATCCAAGGCATCATTGTTACTGGAGTATGACCAGCGCGGCGCGTCCTTCCAGCCTGGTGCACCACTTTGGGGCGCAGCAAGGAGCGCACTCCCTCATGCTACTTGCGCTAAAGACATGCACACGAGTCCCTCGAAATCAGGCGCGCCAGACAGACAGAGAGAGAGAGAGTCTCTGGGGCTAGCGCGGGAGTGTTCAGAACTTGAAGCGAGGGTTGAGGGGGTCACCTCTGCTGGCATTGATTAGCGCGAACCACAAAACGTATAAGATTCCCGAAACGGCGAAACAGATGACGGTCACCTGCAGGGCCGCCCCGAAAGGCCTCAGGTGGGGGTGACATGCAGTCAAAACACACTGGTATTGGCGGGTGATCCCGTAATTCGATTGGCCACTTTTAGTTGAACCGATTGCCGAGACCCTTGCCATGTTCCGAGGTGGTCCACTCCGAGATGTCGGAATCCTGACTTCTCTCAGGGGGGTGCCGCCTGATACTTTGATCCGCCCCCGAGAAACTGAGAGGAGACCAGCCGCAGCTTCCACGTCAGCATCAAGATCCATGCGCCGGAACAGTTTCTGCCTTCCGTCACCAACAGGCATCTGGCAAATGAGACTGAGATGCTGCGACAAACCCGAATTTTCCAGGTGGCTTGCCTGTGATCGCCGGCATTTGCTGCAGCCTGAAGGATGTCTCGCTTTTTGGGCAATGCGCAGCTGGCAAGCAGCCATCACAGCCTCAGGGCAGTTTACTGCACCACTCAATGCCCTCTGTCGAAGATTGAACTCCTGAGCATTGTTGTGGGTAGCCGAGTGAAAGCCTTGAAGGGCCATGGCAGCATGTGAGCCGCAGGGACGTGCGGCGCACGCCACAGAGCTTGAGAAACACCTGGAAGACCGACAAGCTGGTATCGGAGCACTGGTGGCAGACG
Source organism: Cymbomonas tetramitiformis (assembly GCA_001247695.2). Taxonomy (NCBI): domain Eukaryota; kingdom Viridiplantae; phylum Chlorophyta; class Pyramimonadophyceae; order Pyramimonadales; family Pyramimonadaceae; genus Cymbomonas; species Cymbomonas tetramitiformis. The sequence goes on along the minus strand of LGRX02033766.1, from coordinate 12,649 downwards.
TCTGTGAAGCTGGTCTGGAACCCATCCTCGCATGAGCCACACATCACCACATCGCGCCTGTGCCCATCCCTGCACAGATCCAGCCCGACAGACACGTCCACGTTGTTGTGCACGCGCTTGTCATAATCGGATTCGCATCGTTCCGGGACATTGCACGTGTAGATGTGGCTCATGAAGCACTCCTCCACCGTCTCGTCCACGCCGCTGCACTTCTCAACCCCTGGCGAGACCCAGGCACCCTGCTTGATGGTGTACCTGCAGTGGCCACTCCAGCCACACCAAACAGCTCCAACCCTGTACAAACCGCCTCTTGCACAAACCTGCTTTTGCATGCTCTGCATGCTCTGGCCGGGGGGGATGGGGTTCAACATCACTTGCTGAAAGAAACGGCCATGGAATAATAAAACAGGAACATCTTCGCATCGGCCACACACCTCCCGAGGTGTGTTAGCATCGTGATAACCCGCGCAACTTCACCGGCAAGAGACAACCATCACAGTTGTGGCCCTACCCCTGGACCCTGTGTAAGCTACGCGCACCCCTCTTCTGCGACCTGCCCACCACCCAACCAACAAAGCGTCGCTATTGGCCATCTCCATCGGTTTGAGACACACTCCGTACCTACCCCTCAATCCCGGACATCTCTCCTGCGCTTACTTGTCCTTGTCGCAAGGGCCTACTCGCTACCAATGCCTCTGTGCCTCCATCCCGCCCTGCTGCTCCCCCTTGCCTTCTGCTGGGAGAGCACACTGGTGGCCTGCACCCACACCTGCGCCCCCCTTGCCTTCTGCTGGGAGAGCACACTGGTGGCCTGCACCCACACCTGCGCCCCCCTTGCCTGGCCTGCACCCACACCTGCGCCCCCCTTGCCTATCTCTGCGGGGCGCACTTGTTGCCTCCGAGGCACTCGATGTCCTCGCTGATGGTGCATTCCGTACAGGGCGTAGAGCTGTTGTCAAACTTGAGGAACCCCTCCGGACACCTGTAGCACCCCAGGGGCAGACATGGCCGCTCTCTCGCATGACAGAGGACACCTGTAGCACCCCAGGGGCAGACACGGCCGCTCTCTCGCATGACAGAGGACACCTGTAGCACCCCAGGGGCAGACACGGCCGCTCTCTCGCGTGACAGAGGACATGCAAATGATCGGAACATCCCTCGCCCCTTACAGATGCCCACCTGCCTGCCGCCCTGCCCTCTGGCGACAGATGACGGCAGACCCGGGCCTGGTGCTTGCGTCTCACTCTGGCGACAGATGACGGCAGACCCGGGCCTGGTGCTTGCGTCACACTCTGGCAACAGATGACGGCAGACCCGGGCCTGGCGCTTGCGCCACTCATGCGTCACCATGTAGCCCAGTCAACTTCATCCCCGGTAGCAAGCAACTGAAACAACTGGATCTCTAACCTAGACTCTTAGATCAAGAGCAGATCTTTCATCGTATGCTGATAGAGATCAAACAGACTTCCTTCATAAGGGCGCGCCGTCCAATGAAACGGCTCTGTATCCGAAACAGACGCCTCATAAGAATCCCCGGGCACCTCGAGGACGGCAAACTGAAAAAAAGTCCGCTTCATTCCTTCATTCTTTTATTCCAGGGTATCAGCTAAAACTGGAAAATGTTTGGTTGTGCAAAAGTGGCCCCAAAGACGGTCAAGCCTTCTTCCGATGATGGAAGCAGAGCTCCGCCAGAGAAGGCGCCGGCGCTAAGCTGGGCGTGGCTACCACGAATCCTGCTGCTACTATAGGCTCGGCGGCGGCGGTTCTGCAGGAGGCATAGAGGCAGAGAGCTCTGTCAGTGCAGCAAGTCTGGCGCCAGGAGGGGGCGCACTTCTCACCGGCAGGGCTGAAGTGGCGCCGGGAGGAGGCGCACTTCTCACCGGCAGGGCTGAAGTGGCGCCGGGAGGGGGCGCACTTCTCACCGGCAGGGCTGAAGTGGCGCCGGGAGGGGGCGCACTTCTCACCGGCAGGGCTGAAGTGGCGCCGGGAGGGGGCGCACTTCTCACCGGCAGGGCTGAAGTGGCGCCGGGAGGGGGCGCACTTCTCACCGGCAGGGCTGAAGTGGCGCAGGAGGAGAGCGCACTTCTCACCGGCAGGGCTGAGGTGGCGCCCGGGAGGGCGCCTGCGGCAGGGCTGAAGTGGCGCCGGGAGGAGGCGCCACTTCTCACCGGCAGGGCTGAGAGGTGGCGCCGGGAGAGAGCGCACTTCTCACCGGCAGGGCTGAAGTGGGCGCCCGGGAGGGGCGCACTCTCACCCGGCAGGGCTGAAGTGGCGCCCGGGAGGAGGCGCGCCCACTTCTCACCGGCAGGGCTGAGTGGCGCCGGGAGAGCGCCTCTCACCCGGCAGGGCTGAAGTGGCGCCGGGAGGGCGCACTTCTCACCGCGAGGCTGAAGTGGCGCCGGGAGGCGCCTTCTCCTGGCAGGGCTGAAGTGGCGCCCGGGAGGGAAGCGCCTTCTCACCGGCAGGGCTGAAGTGGCGCGGGGGAGGAGCGCACTTCTCACGGCAGGCTGAGTGGCGCCGGGAGGCGCACTTCTCACCGGCAGGGCTGAAGTGGCGCCGGGAGGGGGCGCACTTCTCACCGGCAGGGCTGAAGTGGCGCCGGGAGGAGGCGCACTTCTCACCGGCAGGGCTGAAGTTACGCCGGGAGGGCGCACTTCTCACCGGCAGGGCTGGGCGGCAGAGGCGCACTTCACCGGGGCAGGCCTGGGAAGTGGCGCCCGGGAGGGGGCGCACTCTCACCGGCAGGGCTGAAGTGGCGCCGGGAGGAGGCGACTTCTCACCGGCAGGGCTGAAGTGGCGCGGGAGGGGGCGACTTCTCACCGGCAGCTGAAGTGGCGCCGGGAGGGGGCGACTTCACCGGGGCAGGGCTGAAGTGGCGCCGGGAGGGGGCGCACTTCACCGGCAGGGCTGAAGTGGCGCCGAGTGAGGCGCACTCTCACCGGCAGGGCTGAAGGGCGCCGGGAGGAGGCGCACTTCACCGGCAGGGCTGAAGTGGCTGTAGTGGCCACTTCACCGGCAGGGCTGAAGTGGCGCCGGGAGAGCGACACTCTCACCGCAGGGCTGAAGTGGCGCCGGAGGGGGCGCACTTCTCACCGGGCAGGGCTGGGAAGTGGCGCCGGGAGGAGGCGGCACTTCACCGGCAGGGCTGAAGTGGCGCGGGAGGCGCACTTCACCGGCAGGGCTGAAGTGGTCGGGAGGGGGCGCACTTCTCACCGGCAGGGCTGAAGTGGCGCCGGGAGGAGGCGCACTTCTCACCGGCAGGGCTGAAGTGGCGCCGGGAGGGGGCGCACTTCTCACCGGCAGGGCTGAAGTGGCGCCGGGAGGGGGCGCACTTCTCACCGGCAGGGCTGAAGTGGCGCCGGGAGGGGGCGCACTTCTCACCGGCAGGGCTGAAGTGGCGCCGGGAGGGGGCGCACTTCTCACCGGCAGGGCTGAAGTGGCGCCAGGAGGGGGCGCACTTCTCACCGGCAGGGCTGAAGTGGCGCCGGGAGCGGGCGCACTTCTCACCGGCAGGGCTGAAGTGGCGCCGGGAGGGGGCGCACTTCTCACCGACAGGGCTGAAGTGGCGCCGGGAGCGGGCGCACTTCTCACCGGCAGGGCTAAAGTGGCGCCGGGAGCGGGCGCACTTCTCACCGGCAGGGCTGAAGTGGCGCCGGGAGGGGGGGTCGGGGGAGCACCTCTCGCAGTGCAGGCTCTCGGTGTAGCGCTCCCCCGGCTCGCACATGCGCATGGTGACGTACACTTCCACCGGGGCCCAGGTCTCCCGGCTGCTGCTCGACGCCGGGGCCAGCGACAGGCAGTACGTGCGGCCGGCGCTCCCCGACAGCTTCAGGTCGCTGAACGTGGCGCCGGTCACACCGTACTCCTCGGCGCTGCTCCCGGTAATGTAGTGCTCCACGCCACCATCGCTCTCCACCGCGTTCATCTCGGCTCGGACGTACAGCTCCAGGCCTCTCGCCTGGGGCCCCCGCGCGCCCCGCTCGGTCAGTCCAGTGCAACCGGGGAAGCAGAATGCAGAGCCCGTGTGAGGCCCTCGCCACGTGGCAAGCGCAAGAAGAGCGGCCAAGCCTCGCGTGCCCCGTGGCCACCGCGTCGAGGCACCGGCCGGCACGACAGCGCGGCGCAGTCATTTATGGCCGCTGGATTCAGAACTGAATCGAGTACTAAACCACTGCTTCTCTTACACCTCCCAGGCGATGCCCGGTGCGAGATGCCGGCACCCTTCTCTATTGCAGATTTGCCGGCCCCGTCGCTGATCCCCTCCTCAAAACGTCCTTCTCTCCTCTTCTCTCGCACCACCCTTGATCCACCCCCCTTCATCCCCTTTGTCCGAGACGCTCACCTGCACGGTGGTGCCGTAGTGGTCCAGGGCGAGGTACCGCAGGCTTGGCTGCACCTGCACACCCGACTCGACCGTGATGTTCTCAGCAGTAACCCACGTGTCACCGTCCCCTTGCTGCACCGTGTACACCACGATGCTGCTGGCGAAGTCTGTGTCGCAAATGCAGTTCACACACTCCGGCGCCAACGTCTTGTCGTCCACGTACACCCAGTACATGCAGCCTCCGCTGCTCGCGGCCTGCGCCGAGAAGCTCAGGTTCTCCAGAAGCACCTCCCACCCGAGCTGCTGGCCCTCCATGTAGAGCCCTCCCCCGAGAGCTGCGACGTTCCGCGCGAACCTGGAGTTCACCACGCTCACCTGCCCAAAGCAAGCAGCCCTCCCGCAGCCCCCCCGCCCCCTTATCACAAGGCCATCGCAAGGGGCGTCACAAGGGGCGGGAGTTCCCATTGTCATGTACGGGTAACAAGCCAATGAACCAGAATATGGCCCAATCCACCAGGAGGCAGAGGAACCATGCACGACACTGCACACGCGCCACGTGGGGTGCTCCAGAATTCGACGGCGATGGCCGCAAGTTGCGCGAAGGGACCGCCCAGCGCCCAGCAGCAAAGGAAGCATCTCCTGTGCGTCCCTCTCAGGGATTCCTTTCATTGATCTGAGATCGGCGTGCGGCCAATAACGCGCATGGTGCACCCCTTCCGCAGGCGTGCGGGGAGCGCTCGCAGGCTGCCGGAGGGTCCTTTGTGAAACAAGCCCAGTAACTTGCGTCACTCTCAGGCTGCTCAGCGGCCGGCCAGAGGTTGGGAGCAGCGGGTTGAGGGCTGCGAGCGCGCCAAGTGGCAGAGCGCAGATTGCCCAGAGTTGTTGGAAGGCTCTGCTCACTCACACAGGGGGCGGCCGGGGCTCGGGCAGTGCGATGAGAAACACTCTCACCTTCGCTTTGTCACCATCAAGGTGAAAATAGATACCCCCCCCTAGGCTCTCGGCCTCCAGATCCCACTCCCTAGCCACATTTCCTTCAAACAGGGAATCGGCCAGCAACACCTGGCAGTCCGAGCCAAACACGGAGATGCCGCCGCCGCTTTTGAGGGACACGGTGTTGTTGGCCACCACGCTGCCGCGCATGAGCAGCGTGGAGAGGGAGTTGACGCACACCGCGCCCCCCTGGTGCAGCGCGCTGTTGTTCACCAGGTGGGAGTCCACCAGATTGAGCTCGGAGCTCAGGGCCGCAAGTGCCCCCCCCTCGCCGCTTGCCGCGAGCACCATATTGCCCTCCATTGTCACATTGCCCCCAAAGAGTGTCACCCCGTCCTCCACATAGAGCCCACCACCCATATCACCTGCCTGCTCATATTCCCCCGCCCTCCCCAGCAGCTCCAAGCTTCATGTCCCAAGTCAGTCTGTAATTGTGCGGAGGAGGCAGCTGTAGAGGCAGCTACCAGGAACGCTGGAGGCCGCGGAGGGCAGAGCACACTGCCCAAGCACACAGCATGCAGAAGGTAGCTCGCTCCCGAGGCACGCCCAAGCACAGCCGAGAGGGACGGCGAAACCCGTACCACCGGCCCCGAGCGACTCCTATCCGCGAATAACGAAAGGATCTGAACCCCCTCATCCCTCAGATAGTGACAGCTACACGGCAGTCATGGGAACGGAGCTGCCGAAGGAGTTTGGACTGAGACCTGGCGAGAGTTGTGCCAGAAGCTGCGAGGATGCGGAGTTAGCAGAGTAAGCCAGGATGGGACTCCACAGAGGAAGGTGAAGGGGAGAGACACCACGGAGGGGAGGAGGGGGGAGGAAGGCTCCGGGGAAGGAAGCCGTGCAATGTGGCACCCACCCAATTGAAGCTCAGAGTGCTATTGTGGAGATGTATGGAGGAGTTGTCTTTAGCAAAGATTCCGCCACCCAGCATCTCTGCCTCGTTTTGTACTATCTCCACATCCAGGAAGCTGATGTGCGCACTGGAGGTGGCGTAGATTGCCGCGCCACTCTCGGCGCAGGTGTTGCCCGCGAGGACCGAGGCCTGCAGCTGCACCTGCCCTGCCTGCACGTGGATGGCCCCGGTGGTGGTCGCGCGGTTGTGCGCGAAGCGGCAGCGGCGGCCGACTAGCCATACTAACGTGCCGCTGAGGAAATGCGTGCTGCCATAGTTTGCCTCGTTTGAGCTGAGCAAGCACTCGTCTAGGTAGAAGGTCCCTCTGCCCTTCCTGGGGACGTTTTGGAGGTAAATCACCCCGCCCATCTCCTTGGCGCTGTTGTTCGCAAATGTACTTCTCGTTGCACTGAAGTACGAAGCGTACAGGTGGAAGCAGCCTCCGTTAGTGAGTACCTGCAATATCCCATAAGTGATCCCACGGACCGATCTCCCATGAGTGATCCAACGGATCGATCTCCCATGAGTGATCCAACGGACCGATCTCCCCACAAGCCACCCAAGAGACAAGCCCCTTCTCGTCATTCGATGCAGGGGCTGTGTCAGATGTGAGCATAATCACAATAAACGCCTCACTCACGTATGGCCCATTTCTACAGGAGAGCAGGCAAAGTGTGGCAGCACAGATGAGTGCAGCGAAGATAAAGGTCTCCGCAGATTCTGAACTGCCCGAGCGCCTGGTAAGGCCACATTGCAAGCAAATGACATAAACCAATGGCAGCGCACTTCGGGCACTAATGCCGGGCACAGCGTCATCCGGGCACAGCGTCATCTCCCTTTGGGGGTCGGTGCGAGCGGGTGATCCGAAGGCGTTCATTACGAAATTGTTTGGACGCTTTCAATATCTCGTGAATGACCCGAGCAAGTATCGCGGCAACAGCTGCCGAGCGTCGGTGCCAAGTCTGGAAATCAAGCACAGCCCGCGCAAGGTCGGATAGAGGGTGGTTTGCCGGATGGGGGCCGGGAGCGCGACGCACGGAATTCCCCACGAAGTGGCTGTCGACGATGTTTAGGTTCACTTGATAGTCCGCGGACATGAACCCCCCGGCCTCAGCCGCCTCGTTGGACGCCACCATGCTGTCCACGATGGACATGTTGGCCGCCATGCTGCTATTGCTGGTGGTGAAGAACATCACGGCGCCGCTCTTGCCCGCCACGTTCCTACTGATCGTGCTGCTCTGCACAAGCACGGCCTCGACCTGGTTCTCGAAGTACGCCACCCCGGCTTCGTTCGTTGCGATGTTGTCCGTCAAGTTGCTGCTCACGATCTCCACCCTGCCGCTCATACGGGAGTAGAGGAAGGCTCCCCCGAGGGCTCGGTTGTGTGCCACCAGCGAGTCCTCCAGCCGCATCTCCGAGGACGCCCCGTCGAGGTAGAACTGCCCCCACACACCAGTGTTCTGCGCCACAACGCTCTGGTACACCCACAGCTTCCCGGTGCTGCGCACGAGCCCGGCGCTGGTGCTGGCGCTGTTCCGCAGCACCCGGGTCTGCAGAAGCGTCAGGGAGCCGGAGGCAGTGCTCGCGAGGTAGTACAAGATGGAGCCCACGCCCGCTACGTTCAGCTCCAGCAGAGTAAGGATGAAGGTGATTGTGCCGCCATTGGTCTGAAGCGCCACGCCACCATTTTCCGAGGCTTGGTTCCCCACCAATTCGCTGTCACGTACCTGGAGGAAGCGTCCGCAAACCCTAATCGCCCTGCACACTGCAGAGGGCGTCCATGGGCCCACACCCAAGATACAGGAGGGAGCCCTGCGGGCCCTCAGCGCACAAGATACTGCAGGGGGCGTCCACGGGTCCTCAGCATCCCAAAATCTGGAGGGGGCGCTCCAGAGCCATCAGCGCTCAATCCCTGGAGGGGACATCTATGGTCCTTCAGCGCCCGAGAAACTGAAAGGGGGCATCCATGAACCCACAGCCGCCGAGAAAATAAAAAGGCGCATCTGGGGGCGCTTAGCGCCGGAGAAAGTGAGTGCCGTAGGAGTGAGCCGCGCCCTCGCACCGCGCGAGGTTTGATCACGGCTGCCATGTCACCACCACCACCAAACATGCCGCCCACATCGCGTGATACTCGATCACCTATTGCACATGCCAAGCCGATGCCACGGGGATTGTCTGCATGGCTTGCAGCACACGACGCACCATGAGGTTCATGCTGGACGCGTACACCACCCCGCCGCCCAGAGTGGCGACGTTGTCCTTCACCACAGAGTCCTCCACAACCATCACGTTGCTGCTGGAGTATGCCACTCCCCCGTAGTCCATGGCCCGATTGCCCCGCACGGCACAGCTTGTCAGCGTCGCGTTGCCGTAGGTCAGATACATCACCGATCCATAGCTCGCCGTATTGTTGTGCACTGCACATTCATGAAGCAGTGCCTCCCCACCCGATTGCGAGAGCTTCGTCACACCCCCCATGTCGCCCGAGTTCCCCTCCGCTACACACTGCACCAAAAGTAGAGACCCTTGACCAGTGACTTCGAGCGCGGTGCCTGCGTTGAGGGACAGCCGGCTCCGCAGCACGGAGACCTTTATGGCGAGGGCGCCGCTCGTAGGTGAGGAATACGCATACAGCACACCACCCCCGGCACTCGCGTTGTTCCCCTCAAAGATGCAGTCGCTGGCGTTGAGCATTGCACCTAGCGCAATTGAGATCACCCCGCCCTCCTCCGTGGCCGCGTTCCCTTCGAAGAGGGTGTCGGTGATGACTGACTGTTGCGTGTGCTCAAGGTAGATGACACCCCCGTGCCGAGCAACATTGCCAGTGACCGTGCAGTTGTCCATGGACAGGCTACTGTTGTCTCGGATGACCACACAACTGCCTTGGCTCAGACATACATCATCGCCTGAGCATGTCTCCTCCTCCCCGCACACCGCGGTGTTGTCGACCAACACAGTCCGTTGGATGTCCACACGAGAGGGGCTCGAATCCGGCTCGACGTACACCACAGCACCCTGCCAGGCCCAGGCCCGCCGCCCCACCACAGCTTCTGCTTAGACTACCAGGCCCAGCCCCGCGCCCCACCACAGCTTCTGCTTAGACTACCACAGCACCCTGCCAGGCCCAGCCCTGCCGCCCCACCACAGCTTCTGCTTAGACTACCACAGCACCCTGCCAGGCCCAGCCCCGCCGCCCCACCACAGCTTCTGCTTAGACTACCTAAAGAAATGACCGCATGCTGCAATGTATTCCAAGCGCATCTGCGATATTCATCCTATTCAAGCATACCGCCTGACGGGGCAGCCGAGGCGCGAGAGTCGATCACACATGGTCGGCGTTCACAACGTGGCAAGTGCAATGTTATTCGATTCTTCTGCAAAAGGTGCGTTTGACCTCTCTGTAATGCCTCCCAACTCTCGGACGTCAGACAAGAAACAAGCAAACAGATTGAATCTCCGTGTTCCAACCACACATTTTTGTAAAAGAGATCGTAGCACTGTGAATCTTGCGGCAGCACTTGGGGGCAAGACAACGAAGGGATCATCGCTGCCTTTCTCTTACCCCGGCATCGCCCTCGAGTCATATCTCCCCATTATACTGTTTCGGCACCATCGCAGCAAACATCGGCTCTCTTGAGCCGACTTGGGGACAAGGCCCCGCAGCTCACCGTATTGTCTGGCACACCATCCAAAGGTCATTCGTGGGATCGTGCTGCAATCACCTGCTCTGCTGTGTTATTGTGCACCAAGCTGGAGAAGATCTCAAGCTGGCTGCCCGAGCTCAACATCGCCACTCCGCCCTTCCGGGCAGTGCATGCATGGAATATGCAGTTGGACATGGTGCCGACAACGTCCTGAGTGATGTAGAGCACCCCTCCGTTGTCCACCTGCATCGCCTCGAAGCTGCAGTTAAAGAACTCCACCACACTGCTCACCGCCCGCAGCACACCGCCGGCGTTGGCAGTGTTGCGCTGGAAGGCACTGTTGCTGACAGAGAGCCGCGCGGCGGACTCCACCAAGATGACACCTCCATTGTTGGTGACTGTGTTCTCACTCAAAAGGCTGCCTGCAATCCGGATTACGCTCTCTTCTGCTGGCACACTGATGACACCCCCCTTGGATGCAACGTTGAGCTGGAAGGTACAGTTCTCCACGTCCAAGTTGCCCCCATCCAGATACACAGCACCCCCTTGGGCTTCGGCAACGTTTCCTTGGACGAGAGTTCGCCGCAAGGTCACATTGGCTCCTGCGAAGGGCGCCGGCGAGCACGCCCCTCAGCCGAGCACTGCACCGGGCAGAAAGCGCACTGACATGCTCAAATCATCACCACTCCATACTTGATTGAAGCCCGAGTGTGAAGCACTCCCCCCCTCTTGAAGCCCACGAGCCATGTCGGAACAGCCACCTCTCCTGCCGAAGACGTTCCCGCAGACGTGTGGGAGACGGCGTCTGGACCGCCGCCCTCACAAAGGCAGCCAAGTCCCTGTCAGGTGATGCAAAGTGGGACACAGCTCAAGTGCTGCCGAAGCTTCCAGGGGCTTTCATCACAGAAGCCCCTTTGCACCAGTACGACTTTCCATAAGGAACCCTAACACGAGTCAGTGCAAGTCCACCTGATGCGTGCAGGGCGCCGCCTGTCCCAGCGCAGTTGTCAACCCTAACACGAGTCAGTGCAAGTCCACCTGATGCGTGCAGGGCGCCGCCTGTCCCAGCGCAGTTGTCAACCCTAACACGAGTCAGTGCAAGTCCACCTGATGCGTGCAGGGCGCCGCCTGTCCCAGCGCAGTTGTCAACCCTAACACGAGTCAGTGCAAGTCCACCTGATGCGTGCAGGGCGCCGCCTGTCCCAGCGCAGTTGTCAACCCTAACACGAGTCAGTGCAAGTCCACCTGATGCGTGCAGGGCGCCGCCTGTCCCAGCGCAGTTGTCAACCATCTCGCAGCCGAACAAAGCGAGCGTGCTGTTGGGAAAGGCCTCCACGGCTGCCCCTGTGGTCGCATTGCCGTGCTGGAGTGACACGTGCTCCAGGCGCAGATGTCGGTGAGATGTCACCCGAAGTAGTCGGAAAGCCTGGGAACAAAGTATGCACAACAACGCCACATCAAGCGAACGCTGCCCGTGGTGCTGCGGGAGGGCTGCGGGCAACACCCTCTGCCCACAGGCTCTGGACACTGCGGGAGGGCTGCGGGCAACACCCTCTGCCCACAGGCTCTGGACACTGCGGGAGGGCTGCGGGCAACACCCTCTGCCCACAGGCTCTGGACACTGCGGGAGGGCTGCGGGCAACACCCTCTGCCCACAGGCTCTGGACACTGCGGGAGGGCTGCGGGCAACACCCTCTGCCCACAGGCTCTGGACACTGCGGGAGGGCTGCGGGCAACACCCTCTGCCCACAGGCTCTGGACACGGGAGGGCTGCGGGCAACACCCTCTGCCCACAGGCTCTGGACACTGCGGGAGGGCTGCGGGCAACACCCTCTGCCCACAGGCTCTGGACACTGCGGGAGGGCTGCGGGCAACACCCTCTGCCCACAGGCTCTGGACACTGCGGGAGGGCTGCGGGCAACACCCTCTGCCCACAGGCTCTGGACACTGCGGGAGGGCTGCGGGCAACACCCTCTGCCCACAGGCTCTGGACACTGCGGGAGGGCTGCGGGCAACACCCTCTGCCCACAGGCCCTGGACACTGCGGGAGGGCTGCGGGCAACACCCTCTGCCCACAGGCTCTGGACAGCTGCGGGAGGGCTGCGGGCAACACCCTCTGCCCACAGGCTCTGGACACTGCGGGAGGGCTGCGGGCAACACCCTCTGCCCACAGGCTCTGGACACTGCGGGAGGGCTGCGGGCAACACCCTCTGCCCACAGGCTCTGGACACTGCGGGAGGGCTGCGGGCAACACCCTCTGCCCACAGGCTCTGGACACTGCGGGAGGGCTGCGGGCAACACCCTCTGCCCACAGGCTCTGGACACTGCGGGAGGGCTGCGGGCAACACCCTCTGCCCACAGGCTCTGGACACTGCGGGAGGGCTGCGGGCAACACCCTCTGCCCACAGGCCCTGGACACTGCGGGAGGGCTGCGGGCAACACCCTCTGCCCGCAGGCTCTGGACACTGCGGGAGGGCTGCAGGCAACACCCTCTGCCCGCAGGCTCTGGACACTGCGGGAGGGCTGCGGGCAACACCCTCTGCCCACAGGCTCTGGACACTGCGGGAGGGCTGCGGGCAACACCCTCTGCCCACAGGCTCTGGACACTGCGGGAGGGCTGCGGGCAACACCCTCTGCCCACAGGCTCTGGACACTGCGGGAGGGCTGCGGGCAACACCCTCTGCCCACAGGCTCTGGACACTGCGGGAGGGCTGCGGGCAACACCCTCTGCCCACAGGCTCTGGACACTGCGGGAGGGCTGCGGGCAACACCCTCTGCCCACAGGCCCTGGAC
>LGRX02033765.1:0-61229 GCA_001247695.2 Cymbomonas tetramitiformis | reverse complement strand
ACCCCGCCAGCAGCTCCAACAGGTGCGCCGGTTGTGGTCATTCAGCTCCCGTGCTTGCGGCGCGCCTGTCTCCCAGCTGTCTGCCAGCTTGTAGGGCTACAGTTACAATGCAAGCACCCCGCCAGCAGCTCCAACAGGTGCGCCGGTTGTGGTCATCATTCAGCTCCCGTGCTTGCGGCGCGCCTGTCTCCCAGCTGTCTGCCAACTTGTAGGGCTACAGTTACAATGCAAGCAGCCCGCCAGCAGCTCCAACAGGTGCGCCGGTTGCGTCTTTAGCAACTCCTAGAAATCCCTAACAGATGGATACGGGAGGGGAGGCTGCTGCATGTTATTTAAGAACAAGGTGTTTTGGGGTGTGGGTGGCGCGCTGGGTGGAGTATGGCTCTTCAGGCGACTATGAAGTTGACTATAACTATGAAGTTAAGGATCCTGAGTGCAGCCACGGCAACGTTGTAACGATTGTGACTATCTCCATGCTTTATGGAAATGAAATTGGTTGGAGAATCGGTGAAGTAGCTGATGGCTGCTTTCAAACTGGTTTTCGCTCAGATGCGCGCGCGACCAGAACATGCTGCTTACAAGGAGAGCTAGAGTACAAAGTGGCATGCTATGACAGCTATGGAGACGGTTGGCATGGCGGATATCTAAATATTGATGGCACAATAGTATGTGATGACTTTGATGATGGAAACTACTTCATCCCTGGTGCGCCCTTTGTCCATCATGACGCCCGCATGATCATCTATTTTCTTGACCATGCCCCATAAGAGTTGTACAAAGCTCGTGCATGTCGCTCATTCAAATCTCTCGAAAAAAATAAAAGTGCACAAGATTTTGCAATGTTTCATTGCAAATTCCAAACTCTCCGTGTGTGAATTTGTGAACGTTGATTTGTGATTTTGCGTATCAATGATATGATGACTCTCAGGTAATTCTGACTGACCACCCTTATTAGTCCATGCATGTTCAACCGATAGTCAGATATCTTGCCCTTCTTCGTTGCTTTTGTCATCACTTTTAGGGTCATGCCTGGCCTTGCTGCAATCAGTTGTCTCCTTTTAGGGTGGTTGTATCCCCACCAGGACACGTTTTGGCCACATGAGGCATCCGTTGGTATATCAAGGTATGGGTAACGCTTAGGTCTATTTGCAAAAAACTTTTGAGTTGCTAGATCGCGAGATATAGGCGATTCAAGTATGCACTCAAGTATGGTAAAGTATGGGTGGCAACTGGGCGGTATCGACCATAACTTTTCCATACCTTGGCCAATTTGATCGCTGAAGTGCGCAATATGTTTAGATTGCTTTGGGCAACCTATTTATCAAATACAACTGTTTTCGGAAGGTTTTTGCAAATGGCCCTTAGCGTTACCCATACCTTGATATACTTAGTAGTGTGATGTGGGGTATAGTACGTGGATATTTGTCTCTTCTCTATTCTTTGCCTTCTTTCGGCATAAGTGTGCAAGTGAGACTTGCTTTGTATCTGCTTCTTAGTATGGTCGCCAACCCAGGTCTGCATTCCAGACCTCTGGTGCCGTCCTGTCCTTTTTCTTTTTCTTTCGTCTCCAATTTTCTCATGCTTCCGTGCATATATATGTAATTTAGCTTTTGGGGACTGTGCCAGCTGTTTGACGCTATGGGTACTGTTTTCCATCCTCCCCCGACTGTTTCACACACCACCTTCACTTCCACCCTCCTTTCCCCTTTATTTGCATACTTCGACCTTGATTTATCTTGGTTCTCGTGGGCCAGTTGTGTAAATTGCACGGCCCATCTGTTGGTGAGCAAGCCATCTGATGGATTTCAGCACTGATTCATCCATTATTGGCTAGAGTGAGATTTATGTGTGTACATAGTTCAGCGCCGTCAGTCATGCTAAGAAAAGTTGCTTCTACAAGAATTGTGGGCTTATTAGAACATCAACCACCCAGGCCGAGGAATTGCAGCAGGCTTGCAACAGGGAGCACACAACAGTCGAGATGACCCTGCGACGCATCTTGATTAGTGGATCATAGTAACATAATGTGATCTTGTGCCAAATTGTGGGTGTTTGGCAACACATACAGTAGGGATTTTCCATATTTGGGTTGCTCTTGGACTTTTGAACCTTTGAACTTTTTGGACATTTGTATCTCAATAGCATTTTAATTCAAAGCCTCCTTTGGCAACACATCCACTTGTGGGCGGTGATTTGAGTGCTCTAGGGGAACAAGGACACACGTGTCGATGCTTACACTCGCTGTGTGTTGGCGGTATTTAAGTTGCTAAGCTAATTTGACCAAGGTCAAAGTCAACACAAAGTAGAGATCTCCGCAATCCTAGCTCGCTTCCATAAATACTTGTGTAAAGTGATTTTTTACGTGCTACCAACACGTCTCATTGCACAGGTCATACTAACATTTACGTTCCTCTATGTGCCTTGCCGCCTCAGTCGTGCTGTGTCGATCGCTCGCGCTCCCGCGAATTCCAAGTCAACCTCCTTGAACACTGCCGGCTTCACAGCATCCTCAGTAAAACTCAAGAATTTTCCAGACAAAACGCAGCATACTTACTTCATCTTCGGGCTTCATTTTCTTCGTCACCCCGCCGTAGCTCATCTCGTTGACGCTAGCCGTCACGTCAAGGGAAGCCGAGAATTGCCGGTGGTGAAGCGGAAAAAATAAAGGCCAACGAAAAATCACAAGCAAATAAACGCCACAGATTAACTACCTGCAAGTGGAACAACGACACTTCAGTAATTCAGTATCACACCGTGCTTCACCACCGGCATGCTCCCAAGATTCCAGAAGTGGACGACGTTCGTGCTCTTGACGCCCTCGACGCTCCATTCCATACCACCATAACCAGTCGTAGACCCCAAGTCTCCCAAGCACCAACGTCAAAATCGTCCCACCAGCCATAGTAAAAAACCCCGCGTCGCGTTCGCCACGTCGTCCAGAGAGTCGAAAGACCGAACGCGCGACACTGCCAACTGAAACGGTAGCCCTAACTACTATCCCCCAGCAATGTAATGAACACATCGTAGAATATTGGACAACTGCCTCTCGTGTTGGAAATATACATCAAGGTACACACTACTGATAGTCAATCACGGCATGACAGTTGCAAAATATTTTCATTCAATAGGTTGGCCAATCGACGATCTACACACCTTATAAAAAAATATGGATGATACCTCTGAGGCATGTCTGATACTATCTTATCCACACTGGAGGGTGTTAGGGGGATGGTGCTTTACTGTTGCTGAACACTCCACTGCAAGCCGACCGTTGTCATAGTGTATGCTCTCCTTACTACTTACTTACTTCGTACATTGCCATACTGCACTGTCTTGCCGCGGGAAGAATCCGTCTTTGAAAGTGTACTGTATAGTGACTAGACCCGTCAAGTGGTGTTGGGACCACGGGAGAACTCCTTTTTTTGCCTACTGATGAGTCCCTGTGGCGAGGGCAAAAAGCGTCTAGATAAGCTGCCGTACACTTCACAGTATATTTTTATAAGAAATTCATTACATGTGTTGTCGTTCCATAATAGTATGAGATTATTTGCAAAGAGTTTCTAACTTAAACCAAGCACGTGTTTAAATTTCACATAGCTCGAGATCCAGAAAAGGCAACTTTTACGCCGGGATTGACTAATAGTAACGTGTGCATTGATATGATAACACAATGCTACACCTGCAGATATTGGGGCGCAATATTATTCATGTGCATGTGCATGACAAATTGCGTGGTGGTTTGTGGAACTTCAGAATTCACCATCGACTGGCGAGCTGGCAGGCAATTGATTCAAAATGGTGGGACATTGAAATTCCACAGCTCAAGCATACAAGACGTGAATGTGACAATGAAATCTGGAAACACTAAGGTGCATGCTCTTCACTGTTTGAATCGAATTGTGATCCTTGACCTGAACTGCTGACAGGTTTCCGGCTGGGGATGGACTTGACCTCTGAAACATCACCGTCATGGTTAGGGGCACACCCTCAGATCGATTGGAGGCAATTTTCTCACCACTAAACTTACACAGGCTTCAATTTAAACAATATACACATCTACATTGTATGCGGACACGTGACGTGGGTTCGATGTGAGGTGGTGACCCTTATCAGACGCGTCATCATACTAGTATGAAAATGTGATGAATGTAACATATTGAATGTGATTTTTACCACCAGATCTTTTAGAGAGGTATCATTTTGTTACTCCTTGCATCGCAGGGAGCTTATTGGCTTCAAATGATTTGGTTGAAATTATTTGGTTGGTAAATCGTGAACGACGTGGCAGGGTACCCGATACTATAGAGTCACAGTAGTTTACAAACATTCTGCGACATTATGGGAGACATTCATGGGGACGGATCCAAAACGGATTTGCGACGCCTGCGTGCTTGACACCTCGGATAGATAGTCTCACGGCAGTATTAGGACATCATATCACGATATTTCACATAAAAAGTGAGAGTAGCATGGTTTTGCTGATAGGCGGCTCTCTCGTGCACCATGTTTAAGGCATGCTTGCTGCAGGGCACACCTACCAGGAGGGTACTTCAAATAAAGGTGACAACACATAAGCCAAACACACATATGGGAAAGATTTGCATTAGACATGTTTTAATTTGGAGACAGCCAGCATTCTAGTTCCTAGGTGGCGGTCATGTCAGACTTGACAGGCAAAGGGGTCTTGGGAGGGGTTAGACAAGCTCCTAAGCCTGTCTTCTAGAATTTTTGATGGATAGTCAAGAACAGTTATTTTTCAATGCAAAAGAAAAGTTACTTATTAGCTAGCTTTTCAAGTGGCGAAACGCCGCTCAAAGATCCTGCGTCGCCAAATATTGGTGACATTTCACAAAAACCCGTGAAAGCAGCAGTCTGATTTATAGTTGCTAAGACACAGTACCTGATTCGATCTGACGGCATCCCTGCCTCGAACTCAGTCAGATTTGTATCGTTGCTAGTCCTGTGATCCTACAGCCCAGATCTCTTGCACACACGATCACTTGCCAAAAAGGCTCACTGCCAGTATCCATTAAATAAATGGCATTTGTCTGGCTGGCACTGCTGTCTAAGCTACCAGCCAAGACTTGAAGTGTTCAGCCAGTGAATGTCTATTTCATGGATGCATCTCAATGTCATACTTTCTGCAACTGACTGTACAGAGATTCTGGGTGGAAAGGGAGGGAAAGTGCAAAAGAACAGAGCTGATGAGTCCGTGTCGTCGGTTCAGACTCCTGCGTGTAGTCCAAGGGTCGGAATCGATTTGTGATTTTGCAATGTAATTGTCCGATTAATCGATTATTGGTGTATACGCATACGCGTATGAGCAGCCTCAACCAGACACAGTATATTTTATAGAAATTTATTACCTGTGGCTCTGTTTCGTTAATCGTTCTGCGATTATTATCAAACTGATTATTACTTAAACAACGCCAGTGTTAAGGGCGAAACAATTGGACAATCAAATCGATTTCAACAAATGTAACAATTATGATTGTTGATAATTGATTACAAAAATGAAACCGATTCCGACCCTTGGTGTAGTCCGTGACAGGATGTCGATTCTCTTGGAAGGTTCGAACCGGCACTGTCACAGTCAAAGGCAAATAAAGACGCAGGTCGGTCGTCGGCAAACTTTGAAATCGCTAAAATTCTGCTCGCTCCAATTTAAACATTTCTTCTTGCAGACACAATTCACTTGCCATTGCCCAGAGTCCTGGCACGCCGCTCATCGTTCCTGCGCACACACAACCCAGTCAGGCAAGCGATCCAAAGTAGCTGCGCATCGCCTGGTCTGGCACTGCTGTTGGGCCAATATACGCCTTTACTGCTGGCGACAGCTGCGACCACCGCCTAAGGAGTCACCTCCTTCTCCATAACCACGCCCACGGCGCGGGCGCAGGTGGTTGCCCCTTCCTGGTGCTGTGTGTGGCCCCAGCCAAAACTGCAGTACTATCCAGATTACGAGACCCTCGTGTCTGGGTTCTCTACCAGATCAGGCGCTATTTATCTCATTGTTTCAGGGTTCCAAGCTTGGAACCAGGTAGATAGGGCCTAAGCTGGGACTCTAGGTCCCAATAACAACCCCAAACCTTTGCAGTCTTCATTTTCAATTATTTCAAAGGTGACATCGAACAAGCCAGACATACATTTAGGGAAGATTTGCATTAGAAATGTTTGCATTTGGAAGCAGCTAGCACTTTAGTTCCTTGGTGGTGGGCATGTTACTTGACAGGCAAAAGGGTCTCAGGAGGGATCAGACCAGGCCCTAATTAAGCTCGGGATCTGTCTGACTCCTGATCACTCCCTCCCTAGAAAGCCTAAAAACCCTCTGGGGGAGAAGGGGGGAAGCGTACGTAGGGGAGCATGAAACATATTTAGTGTTTTACCTTACCCACCCAGTAGACAGGAAAAGGAAAAAGGACTCAATTATAACGTTGAGTGGGCTTTTATAGGGCGCCGTCCCTTTTAGCCTATTACCACTATTAAGTTTTCTCCTATTCAAGCTGCACACTTTTGCAAAGCAAGGAACTCGGTCTGAAAAGATGTGTTGAGGCCCCAAACCCTGAAGCTAACGGCAGAGCTAAACAGTTACCCGCTCCGCAGTGGCACAGGGTTATTGTTCTAATGCGGTGCAGGAACTTTAAACAGACAGGGGCTTTATCAGCACTACACTTGAGGAATAGGCTTGCAAGTGGTGGCTAGGCTCTGTGGGATCCTAAGCAGTCCTCGACTGATCGGGTTCTTAGGATTATGGGTAAGCCGTCCCCCGCGGTCCCACGGGTCCTCTGGATCCTCTCACCGCAAATACAGCACAATACAGCCGCTGGAAAAACCTTCGTGGGAAAAGCGGCGCGATCGAGATGCTGGCACAATATTGTCTTGAGATTGGCAAGGCGTGAGTTCCGAAGTGAGCTTGTCGCGATGCTCTGTCTACAGTAAACATTGTGGCTGATTCTAGTGTCTCCACTCTTGGCACCATATTGTCCTAGGATTAGCAAAGCTTGAAGTCTCGCAAACGGCATACTGTCTCTGACTTCAGTTACAGGAGGGAGTTGCCCCACCCAGTTAAGCAGTCGCCTGATCAGTGGATCGAGTTAAGCGGACTCGCCACGATGCCCTTTCCGCAGCAAGTAAGGTGTCTGATTCAAGTATCTCTACTGTGGCAAGATTATCGGTCGTATACTGAGAACATGGATCGCCCCTCAGGGCTGAGTGACGTCGAACGCTGCAGGGATCCCGACGCCTGCTTCTCAATAGCAGGCACTGACTCTGAGCGTTTGCTGTGTGTCTCTCTTCTCCATGTAAGCGATTTTCTTGCCTTGGGATTCTTGCGATCCCCTTTGTCACCAGTGCTGCCCTTCGCTCTTTTCGTTCCTGTGGACAAAGGTCCTAAGGCCACAAAGGATGAAGTGGCGGCTGGTGTCACTGGTTCTCCTGTGTCTGTTGGAGGTGCGCAAGACTCTACCAAAATATCTGAGCTCTGTTTTTTCGAGGGTTTCGTCACGCGAGATGTTGGAACGTCTGTTGGCTCAGTGTCTCTTTTATCAGACTGTGTGACTCTGCGTGATTCCCGAAGATTTTTGCGCCTCAGCGTTCTCGCACTAGGGCCCTTTGTAGTATCCTTGGTTCCCAGATGCGCTGCGCACTCAGATTCGTGACTTTCCTTGTTCGAGATTAAAGCGCGCCTTGCTGTGTTTACTGTGGCGCGCGCCTTTGTATCCAGCAGCTGTACAGCTTCGAGTAGATTTCTTGTGACAACCTGTGAGTCGGAAAGCTGAGAGAGGGATTGCGAGCCAGCTGCCCCCTGCGAGAGCGCGGTAAAATTCCCTTTCGCCAAACTCAACGTGCGTAGTGCTGCTGTGGCACAGCTCACAACTTGTCGTAGGTGGATTTCCACGCTCACAAGAAGCGGATCAGACGGCTGTTTTTTGCGACCGGATTTTGCCATACTGATGAGCCTCTACTCGTCTCGAAACGCGTGTCAAAATACTCCTCAGAAATACAGTAATAATACCATACAAAAGAAAAAATTGCCACTCATTATCATAAAAATTATCGCGATAATAAAATCAAAAGGCGGCTGGCATTTTTTCAGAGAGGTGCGTGCGTTGACCGGTCGACGGAAAGTGTCCCAGTAGACATTCTCTTTCTGGGGGTACAGTGTTAAGTAATTTTAAGTACCGTCATCTTTCCTACCTACCCTCTGGACAAAAATATGATACTCTACCCCCCTCAGTGCTGACAACGGGTCCAATCCGTCTCCGCCGGAGGCAGTGTATGAGAATGATCCCCGGGGACAGGTCAGGACGGATGCTCTCCATTTTTTTTTTTAATCTTCCCCGAAGCAAGGGTCAAAATCGGTTTCATTTTTGTAATCGATTATCGACAATCATAATGATTACATTTGTTGAAATCGATTTGATTGTCTAATTGTTTTGCCCTTAACACTGGCAATTTTGACAAGTTTGAAAGTACTTATCATGATTAATCATAATTGTACGGCAAGTCCAAATCGATTTGATACCAATAATCAATTAATCGGACAATCACATTACAAAATTGCAAATTGATTCTGACCCTTGCCCCGGAGACGGGTCACTGCGGAGGCTAAAAATCTTCAGCTCTATCTCTCAGGAATGGGTCACGGTGGAGGCTAAAATTATTTCGCCCAAATCCATCAAAATGGTGCAAAATGGCTTCACTCACACAAAGCCCATTGAAAATCTGTCGGATCACGCAGTCGGATCCTAACCGGGATCCGCTATATATGTACTGACAGAGCAACGTTGTTCTTGAATTCTTTATAACTCGGCGGGTACAGATAAGCTCGGAGGATGTTAACTTTTTTTTAATCCGTCGGAAACGGGTTAGTAGACCGGATTGTGAAAGTGATAAGCCTCCCGCAGACGGAAATTATTGAATGTTTAGATAATTTGGGATCCGTGAACGGATCACGGGTCAGATCCAGACCTATTGTCAGCACTGACCCCCCTTCTGCCCGACAATAAACAGCACCGAGGAATTGTGCGTCGCGCAGAAAAAGGATAAATGGATAAATGGATAATTCACCAAGTGAAAATACAAAACGGTCCTCGAAGTATTTTCAAGCGAAAATACAATGACGCGCCCTTCTTCCGGAATATCACCGCACCCCCCTCCCCAACAAGTGAAATTCCACAACGGGCCCCGGAAATACTGAAAATACACTTTGGTCTCCTGTTGTAAAAAATTGCACCGTCACCTCCCCGAAAAAGTCAAAATGCAATTCAGGTGAAAAACAACAAGTGAAAATACAATGACGCGTCCTTCTTCCGGAATATCACCGCACCCCCCTCCCCAACAAGTGAAATTCCACAACGGGCCCCGGAAATACCAAAATACACTTTGGTCTCCCTGTTGTAAAAATTGCACCGTCACCTCCCGAAAAGTCAAAATGCAATTCAGGTGAAAAACAACAAGTGAAAATACCATGACGCGTCCTTCTTCCGGAATATCACCGCACCCCCTCCCCAACAAGTGAAATTACACAACGGGCCCCGGAGATTTTGAAAATACTCTTTGGTCTCCTTTTGTAAAAAAATGCATCGTCACCTCCCCGAAAAAGTCAAAATGCAATTCAGGTGAAAAACAACAAGTGAAAATACAATGACGCGTCCTTCTTCCGGAATATCGCCGCACCCCCCTCCCCGACAAGTGAAATTACACAGCGGGCCCCGGAAATACTGAAAATACACTTTTGTCTCCTTTTGTAAAAAAATGCACCGAGGCCACTCCGAAAACAAAAGCGAAGCGAAAGAGTGGAAATACAAAATATTCATGTATTTATAGGTGAAAATACAATGTGTTTTCATGTCTCACAGAAAATATAACAATGACAACCCCAAGTCACCAGTAACAGCAAATAAGAAACTGATATTGAGATAATATGAAATCCGTGCTAATTATTTATTAAACATAAATTACTGTCATCGATGACGATATTTCTAGGTGCTCTAAAAAAAATTATGTTTCTAAACTTTATTTATAAAATAGAAAAAAATTGTCATCGATGACGATATTTTTAGGTTGCATGAAAACATCAACTTATAACAACAACCTTGTCATCGATGACGTTTTTCTCACTTCTTGTACAATTGTTCGGTAAACAAATGAACACCTTGAATAAACGCCATAAATAATTATGTCCACAATATTACAGTTTCCGATGTCAACAATGTTACAGTCTGTTAAAGTTTTCAACGCAACGCTGATTAGGACCAGTCCAGTTTCAGATTAGAAAGTCGCCTGGAAGAATCTTTAAGATATAATCTTGCAAGACTCCTTTAAGAAGCGCTACTATTTTGCCTATTGTAAATTAAGCCGCACGTCCCAATGAAACGTCTGCGCAATTAGCTGATACTAATAAGCTAGCGAAATAGTATCCATTTGCGCTGCGGTTTGTTTCGTGCTTATTATAAAGACCTACACGGGTTGATAACGTGCATGCTGCGTAATCAGAGACTTGTTCTAAAGTCTTTAACGCAAAGCTGATTATTATGACCAGTCCAGAATCTGTGCAGTTCTAAAAGTCGCTAAGATTCTTATGGATCCAATCTTGTAAGACTGCTTAAAGAAGTGCTATTTTGTCTAATTTGCCGCACGCAATGAAAAGTCTGCGCAACTAGCTGATACTTATAATGAGCTACTAGGGAATCAGTATACGATTGCGCCGCGGGTTGTTACGAGTTTATCGTAAAGACATTGACGGTTAAATAACTTAGACGCTGCGTAATTACAGACTTTAACTGCCGAAATCTGTGACGTGAAAGTGACTCACCGAGAGGAAACGTCCATGATCGGTCACGGACAGTTCCGTTATCTTTTAAAGAACTGCGGAAAGTCCATCAACGATGAGGGAAAGAGCCGTCATCGATGACGAAGCAGCGTAAAACACTTAAATTAACTTGGTAAAACAATTTAAGTAACTAAAAAGTCTGTCATCGATGACGATATTATGACAACTTTCTGTCATGGATGACAGTAAGCTGGTTTATTGATAATTTTACCGTCTTAAATACTCAATAGTCCAGCTTTCTGTCATCGATGACAGAAAGTCGTCATAATATCGTCATCGATGACAGACTTTTTAATTACTTAAATTGTTTTACCAAGTTAATATAAGACTTTTGCGCTGCTTCGTCATCGATGACGGATCTTTCCATCATCGTTGATGGACTTTCCGTGCAGTTCTTTCAATGAAAGATTACGGAACTGTCCGTGACCGATCATGGACGTTTCTTTTCACGGTGAGTCACTTTTACGTCACAGATTTCGGCAGTTAAAGTCTCTAATTGCGCAACGTCTTTGAAGTTAATACTGAACCGTTAAGGTCTTTAGAATAAGCACGCAACAAACCTCGGCGCATACGGATACTATTTCGGTAGTCATTAATATCAGCTATTTGCGCAGACGTTTCAATGCTTGCGGCATGCAAGAAACAATAGGCAAAATAGCGCTTCGTAAAGTCTGAGTCTTGCAAGATTAGATCATAATGAGGCTTCTTCGAGGTGACTTTTTTAATCTGGAACTGGACTGGTCCTTATTGCCACCTTTCAGCCTAGCAGCTTCTGTTTTCTATTATTATTTCTATAATTTCTTAGTATAAGCGTTTAGCTCGCATTGACGCTGCCACCTTCTAGCCAAGCAGGTTCTGTTTTCTATTATCAATTTATATTACAAACTTAACACATACTTTAAATAGTTTTACCTTAACACAAGGCTGGATTTGTAATTTCATTTTTTCATGCAACGTCAATATTTTCTGTGAGACATACTTATTCTTGAAAAAGGAAACGTCCTTTTATTTTCACTTGGTATTTTTCACCTGATTTGCATTTTGACTTTTTCGGGGAGGTGTCGGTGCATTTTTTCACAAAAGGAGACTAAAGTGTACTTTCAAAAATTCCGGGGCCCGTTGTGTAATTTCACTTGTCGGGGAGGGGGGTGCGGTGATATTCCGGAAGAAGACGCGTCTTGTATTTTCACTTGTTGTTTTTCACCTGATTTGCATTTTCACTTTATCGGGGAGGTGACGGTGCATTTTTTAACAAAAGGAGACCAAAGTGTATTTTCAGTATTTCCGGGGCCCGTTGTGTAATTTCACTTGTCGGGGAGGGGGGTGCGGTGATATTCCGGAAGAGGGACGCGTCGTTGTATTTTCACTTGAAAAGAGTTCGAGGACCGTTTTGTATTTTCACTTGGTGAATTATCCATTTACCCATTTATCCATTTATCCTTTCTATGAGCTATGGGAATTGTGTATATATTCTCCTTTCGTCCTATCTCTTCTGGAGAAGAGCAGCTGGCCTTGAACTCTTCTCCAGAAGAGTATCTAAGAACGCTCATTAAAAAATTACTAAAATGTCATTGTTATATCATTTAGATACTTAATCTCTTAAGATATGACCTAAACATTACCGGAAATTTTTGCTTGGTGGATATCAATGGATAGACCGCGCGCGCGTGACGCCCAATAGTGACTACCTGCCCCCTTTTTCGGAGCATAGATACGCGGGTATTATATCGTGTTATACAACTTGACATTATTGTGTTCGATCTGATTATCGCAATTGCCTTGATAATATAATATAATGCCAGGGTTTTAACGCTTATGCCAGAAATTTCCGGCAAGATTTTTGCTTCACCGGTCACTCACCGGATGATCCGGTCAAAGGCCGGCAATCGTACATATTATTTCCGAAATTGCCGTCGGCAGAGAGTTTTCATTCGATGGCAAAACACAACTGTCTAGGGTGCCCGACGGCGGCATGAGGTGCATATTTACCGTGTAGGTTGATGTTAGTGCCTACTTGGTACTATGTCAAAAGTGTTAATCTTCTGGAGAAGAGTAGGAATCTCTTGACTGCAGAGCACAGTAGGCAACTTTGGACCTAACCACTTGATGGCCTGCTAAGCATACATAGCACGTCATTATGCATAAACACCATGGAAAAAATGCATTGGCAACCTAACATGAGATTTACTGCCAAACACATGGCGAAGTATGCCCGCGAAGCTTGAGTGATACCTCACTCGTAGGTATACACAAGAATGTACTTAATTCTCGAGAATGGTAAATGCGCACAAATGCATGCAGATGACTTGACATCTGGTCAAATTTTCAAGTATAGCATATATTCAGATTGGCCATATGATGATACGGGCATATCGATATGCTAGTCACATGCATTGTCATCCGATACCGGGCACACTAAAAATATGGCCTAGAAATATGCAAATATGCTACCCTTCTCCAGAAGAGTAAGAAATGACCATGCCAAGCGAGGCCGAAAAGGCCCATGATATACGGGATATGAATATATATCATCCATACGTGTGTCCATTCTTGACTTGCATGCACCATATCCATGCATATGTGGCATTTCTCTTTTGCTCGAATCCTCATTTGCCAAAGGCAGGCACTGCAATACATTTCATTAAAATGATTTTGTAAAGTGTTTAAAATGCATAAAGTGCTTTTTGAATGCTTTCTAAATTCTAGTTTTGATGAGATGTCCAGACTATCTGTGCACGTCACCAAAAGGAAAGAGTCCTCTGGGTCGGGAGCGGTTGGAAGAGCAAAAAGAACAGAGCTGAACAGGCGTGTCGCTTCGTGGCTACTTGTACATCCTGTTTGTGTCACGGAGCTACATGCGTCATTCGGCTCTACTGCAGCAGGAGTCACGGATTCTGAAAGTCTGAAACCACAAAAATTCTGTTGCACTCCAATTTGAACATTTCTCTTATGCTTGAATCCTCATTTGCCATGAAACCAAAGATGAAACTGTGAGGCACACAAAAGAAATCTGATCTCTGTCACTGTGACCATGTTAACCAAGCGAAGTAGTAGTCCATGGCTGTGTCCCTCAGAGCTGTCGGGTTGATGTAGTGCTGCACTGCCGAAGAGAACAGTGACCAGCCTCCAAAGAAGCACACTTTCTCCATTGCAACACCCACAGCTCGAGCACACGTCGTGGCACCCTTCCGGGTGCTGTGTGCAGAAAAGTGACCTCCTTCCGGAGGTCTGCAGTCCAGCTCGCTGAGAGCCAGACCAATCCAGTCATTTGCCACTGAAGCCTTGAAGTTCTTTGGGTCCTCGGGTAGCAGCCAGTAGGCGTCAGGTTGAGTCTTCTCAGAACTGTTCCAAGCCGTGTCACGGTGGAACTCCCAGTGCTCGATCAGCTCCTTCAAAAGAGCCACCCCCTTCCAGGGGATGCACAGGCGTCTCTTCACCAGGTGATGCCGCCGTCCTTTCTCTTTTAGCAGCACCACCGAGAACTCATTGTCGCCACAATGAACGTGCTGCCGTGACAACGAAGTTCCCGTGTCCGGTCTGCCGAAGGTCACGAAGGCAACAACCACGTAGGCGAAGGCTCGCAGTAGCCGCAGCTCCTCAGGAGATCTCGGAGTCAACTTCAGCGCTGCTTCGTGCACACGTCGTACGTGTGCCGCCGGCAGCCAAGTCCACTGGGTCTCGATGTTCTCCTCCTGCACTGCCAGCTCCGCCTGGATGGTCGCCATCCCTTTCACAGCTCGGGTCACAGAACGATCCTTCGCTGGTCCAGGAAACCGCAGGTCCTCGTGGTAGTTGTTGATGGCAGACAGGTACGGCTGCAAGGAGGCCGACTTGATGCCCCGTCCTTCAACAGAGAGGCGATGTACAGCAACACCATCGCCTCCGATGCTGGCAGCCACGGCCGATGGTGCTGCTCACAAAATAAAATGAAGCGCTGCGCCTTCGGTCCATAGTTGCTCATCGTCGTGTCCAGCAGTGCTTTTCTCTGCATTGTCACTGCCAATTCCGTGAGCCGGGAAGGTCCCAACTCACTCCTCCACCGCTCACAGAGTGAGCGCGTGAGGAAGTTTTGTACAACACCACCGCGCTTGTACTCTTCGTAGTCGCCTCCGCTGTTCTCGATGTTCTCGCCGTCCGCGTCCGCTGCCTCGTCCGTCAGCTCCGACACGCTGTTGATGATTTTGAAGTTCTCCTCGGACAAGTCCAGTGTCTCCTCGTCGCCGTCGTCGTACAGCACGTGCGCCTTCCCGTCCTCGTTGAACTCCTTCACCACACCCGGGTAGAAGCAGTCATCGTCCTTCCAGAACACCTCGATTTTAGAGCCCACGGTCACCTCGGCTGCTGTCGTACACGAAGCAGAGCTCCTTCGTACTTCAGCAGCGTAGTAACTCACGGGCGCGCCTCGATGAAGAACATCACAGCGTCCCACTTTGAGGGCCCGAGCAGCTCGGACCCTCCCAGCCTGCTCGGAGTGAACAGGTCCCTGGGCCTCGGCATGATCACCACCTCGGTGGCCAGGGCCTCCAGCTCCCTGAACCAGAACTGTCCCGGCCAGTACGGAGCCACCACCGTAGCAGCGGCCCCCTCCTCCCGCAGCTTGTGCGCCACCTCGTCCAGCAGCGCCCACGGGGGGTTCACCCAATTGTTTCCCCCCCGCCAGTTGTACGTCAGAGAGTCCACACCTTTGCACCTCGGGTCCTTCCACGCAGCGTAGTACCGAGGAAGCTGCGCGGAGATCTCGGAAGCGAACCGGTCGACTGTGTAGGGGCCCCACTGCTTGTTGGCCCACACGAACTAGTCTCGATTGAGTCTCCAGTCGTCCAAATCCTCGCAGCGAGAAAGGTTGTCGGCCCACACGTTGGCCTCGCTGCGGATGTAACAAGCCTGCAACTCGATGTCGTGCAGATCCAGCAGCAGCCAGAGCCTCCTCATTCTCCTCATCAGGTCCGGGTTTCTGGAGGTGAAGTGCGAGAGCATTGCCACTACCGCCTGGTTGTCGCAGTAGAGCCGTACGACCTTGCCCTCCAGCTCCTTCAGGAACGCCTGTACGGTCTTGTACACGGCCTCCAGCTCCAGGTGTGTGATGTGCCAGTTGCGCATCTCGTCTGACCAGAAACCTCTCGCGGGGAACTTCAGGTTCAGCACTCCTCCCCAGGCCGTCATCGAAGAGTCTGTGTGCACCTTCGCTCTCGTCGGGGATCTCCAGATCTTGCGCCCGTTCCACCTGCTCATCACAGGCAGCCTGGACCACCAATCTAAGTCCCCCCGAGCTGCACGCGAGATTTTTACCTTTGCTCCCCAGCTGCGTTTCTCTGCCAGCACGAAGTAGAGCTCCCGTAGGTAGAGCCGCGCCGCTGGTACTGCCAAGTGCACGGATTGGCAGAGTCCCGTGAAGGAAGCCAGTCTCCTGGCAGGAATCCACCTCCGATTTCTCGCTGCGTCGCACAGAATCGCGTTGAAAGTCCGGGTGGATCCCCAGCGCATGAAAACCGTCCTGGAGGTCGAAGCTGAAGCACCAGTCGCCCGGTTTCGCCAGTCTCCTTAGTTTCTTCAGCGTCTCCATCTTCACGCGATTCTTCACACACCACTGGTTCAGCCATCGGAAGTCCACCACCAGTCTCCACTTGTTCGTACCCGGTTTCGGCACTAAAAAAGCGCGAGAAACATGAGATCTTCTCGTCGATCTCGTCCAGGCACCGTTCTGTAGCAGCCTCTCCTTCTCCGCGTCCAGCCACACCTGCTGCTGCCGCGTAGCATCCCTCAGTGACACCCCGTGGTCGAACGGAGGCGGAGGCCCGCGCTTCCACCTCAACTTCACCCCGTGAGTAATCCATTGCATCACCTCGGAACTGGCGCCCGCCGCGCGCCATGCTCCCCTCCGCTGTCTCACCTGCTGTTGCACGGTGAGTTTCCCCCGCCCAGCGCCCGGAGAGGGCTGTTGCGCTGGACGGGGTGGCGGCACGCACATCACACATCGGCCGCGGGCTTTCCGCCCCGGCCCTTGCCGCCTTTTTCGGTAGGCTTCTTACCGTCCTTCTCCTCGTACTTCTTACGCCGATCGTTCTCCTTCCAGCGCTGGTCTCGGTCCCGTGGATTCACGACCCGCGTTTCCGCACTCGCTGCATTTTTTGACGTAAGGCTTAGCATTGCCTTGCCGCGGTTCTTGTCGAAGTCGTTCAGCCACTGCTGCAACACCTCGTCCGCCACCACGCCGTCCGCTGCCTGGTAGACTCTGTCCTCCACGAACTGCAGTTTAGCACGTAGAGCGTCAGATCCTCCCCGCTGCGAAGATCCAGGCTCCTGCTCCAGCTGTCCGCGCAGTTCCAGCATCGTCCACCTGTTGCACAGCAACGCGTACACGCCGTGCACAGAGTTGGTCACTGCGTGGAAACGTTTTAGCCACTCGTTGCCCGACAACTCTCGTTCACGTCCAACGGCTCGTTGCATTCGTACACCACGTCGTGCAAATAAGACAGCGCCGGAGCCAGAACTAGGCACTCGTACTTCATTGAAGAGTTGGACTTCTTGGAGAGAGCATAGCATCGTACGTCTTGTTTCCGTGCAGGTCGTACAACTGAGGCATTCTCGATGTCAGCGTAGCCGGCCGCGGCGGGAACGGGTTGACTGAGGCTGTTGGCACGTACGCCAGCTTCCTCCTTCTCTCCAGAAGTTGTTCGGCGGTCTTGGCTACGGTGTCCGGGTCCGAAGTCCCAGGCTTCGCTGCCACCTTCGCCTCCAACTCAACGTTGATTAGTGCTTGTCGGTGAAGCTCATCACGCAGCAGGCGATGCTCCTCTGCCTGCTGCCTCTGCATTTCAAGCAGCTCCCCTTGCTGCTTTTGCATGACCAGAATTTGTTGCATCAGCACGTCCTGTGTGGACGGTGCTGCGGGGGAAGGGGAAGCCTGCCCGATGTCTGGCTTCCCCGGGAGGGGAGGGAAATCCTCTGGAGTCTTGCTCTTAGCAGTTCCAGCCATTCTTCTCCCTCAAAGGAGTCACAGTGTAGTCAATCGTACTGCCGTAGCCGATGTGAAGCCGTCGTTTGCAGTCGTTAACGCCGTCCCCGCGACTTCGCTGTTAGATCTCCTGCCGTCGTTCGATCGCCATCGTACAACCTAGTGGTCTTGTCACTACCTACTCTACTGTTTACAGGTGAAACAGGTGAAGAAAATCTTACAAAATCAGATTTGCAGTGTGCCTCACAGAGTACCGTAGGTACCCGTGAAGTTCCTGTTTGCAAGAGCGAAAGGAACAGAGCTGAACAGGCGTGTCGCTTCGTGCGTGGCTACTTGTACATCCTGTTTGTGTCACGGAGCTACATGTGTCATTCGGCTCTACCACAGCAGGAGTCATGGATTCTGAAAGTTTGAAACCACAAAAATTCTGTTGCACTCCAATTTGAACATATCGTTATGTTTCGGTACAAACCCAACCCCCACCGCGCGATATATGCGAGACGAGAAATTCTGGCACTTTTTTCATTGCATGCATGTCGGCCATATGCTTTGCTTGCGCGTTGCCATAAGGAGTTGATGGATGCCATTGCTCTGTCTAAATTTTGCTCATCTGAACAACGTTCTGACTGATCACACAGCAGAGATCTCCGTAACTCTAACTCACTTCAATTCATACTCGTGAAAAGTATTTTTTTACGTGCAACCACCCACAAATCGTGGCATAGCTCATACTAGCCAACTATGATCCTCCTGCGTGCCCGCCACCTCAGTCGCGCTGTGTCAATCGTTTGTGCTTCCACAAATCCCGGCTCGTCCACCTTGAATACTGCCAGCTTCAAACCCGTTTTAGAGTATCCCATAATAAGCCGCAATGTACCCGCATGCGCGATCTTGAAACTCGACCTAGCGGCCATGGTGCATCCCGTATTGAAAGGGGGTAGTTACTCTTCCGGGGATCAGTAATTCAGGACGAATGGAGAATATTGATCGAGAAGCACTTAAAGAATAAGATAAGCATACTGCTTCGTCGTTGTGTTAGCTAGCACATGAGTTTTTTTTAACACTCAGTGTAGAACTAGTGACAAAGTTGTTATACACAAAATCTCAACGTTCTGGCTGATTTCCCATGGGATCTTACATGTGCTAACAGCATGAGAACGCGATTGCGTTAATACACAACAAGAACTCACACAGCATATTTGAGATCCACGACTCATCAATTCAAGGCAACTTTGTACCGGTAAGTGCAATGTGCCACGTCCCCCAATGTCAAGTGACTCTAGCTCCTCGCCTGCTGGGTCGCAATTTAGTACCTATTCATTCTTTCTTCTTTCATTCAATTTTCATTCTTTCATTCATATTTCCTTAGGTCTTCAAAATACACTCTGTAGCTTTGCTAAAAAGAAATGCATGTTCCCATGATGAGACTTCCGACAGATTAAGCACTGGGGTTCTTTATTTTTACCTTGCGTGTTGATATGAGGATCGGGGGGCGGGGGGAGCACGACGGGAAATTTGTGAATTCGTTCAAGGATGGATATTTGATCCATGGAGTAGCTGCTGTATTTCGTGCTGTGAATTGCACATTGCAGGACAACAAGGTGAGTGCAGATCATACGGCGGCAGGTAGCTGTAGGTGATCCACCAACGAAATTCTTTGCCTAGCAATATCCAGGGCACCGTGTGTCGCCTGTGTTTGTGCGAGACAATAGGGATGGACACTATTTGGTCACAAACCAACCATGCAGAAATAAAGAAACCTCGCATCGAACGAAGCTCCCGTTGTACCCTACTCAGGGGATCAAACCGTTTCACACATCGTTGGTGGGTAGCTGACGTTCACCAACTAACCATCAGCACCGCTGGAAGTATTAGCTAGGAGTATCCTAAGGCCTGTGGGGTTCCAGCTCATCCAGACTCACATTCAACGTTGTATATATTTGCCTAGGTTGTGGCCCTGCCAGGACCTCGGGAGATTTCTGAGGGAAGGGCAACTAACCCCAGTTTTGACAATTCTTACCGTGCATGGTGTAGACATGACCATCCAAAAAGTGCCTTCGCGATGAGTCCTATGGATACCTCAGAACGCATTGTTTGATTTGCTTGGTGTAATTGTATGGTGCAAGATCGTTGTAGCCCTGTTCAAGGCAATATATAGCAGTACTCTTTCATTGCCACGATCGATCCAATCACAACCATGTGCATCGCTTGGCATGAACCCTTGAGAAGTTCTAAAGACTCCGGGGCCCTTGATTGTAGCCCAAGTATTCTGTCATACATTCTCTCGCAGTAGCTGATGACGATGAATGTTTGGATGATGCGGGAATTGCGGGTGGGGCATTGCATCCATATTGGAGCAACCTTTTCAGATGCGCACGTCATTTTCTTCCGATCTACATCTCGGTCACACCTGGGTAAGTGCATACACTTTCTAAGGTTGGCATTAAATTTATGAGCTGCAATATATGATGATACAATTATTGTCGTGGCCAGCCAATTGCATATGCATACACATCGATGACGTTTTCAAATACAGTTGGCAAAAATACCAACTTTTGCATTTTACACATCTGACGAGGTTACGAGGTAAAATTTTCGGAATTTCGTCGTTTTTCCCTACGAACCCGTCAAAACGACTCCTTGATATCGTGTTGATTTGTCCAGTTTCACGAGGGAAATTGTCCTTTGTATTCATGCTTTTTTGTGGAAGGGTAGATGTCAGGAATTCATAAAATAGAGCAAAATTTTGTGCTCAGTTTGTTGCGTTTTAATACAAGCCGTACATTCAGTTTTTTTAATAAACAACACATAAAAATTGCGGTTTATTTATGCTTTAGGCTTCAACCGAGACTGTTGGTACAAGTGGTCAAGGAAAATAGCCGGCTTACAACATAATTACAATGGACCAACCCAGCTCGGCAATTTCTGCACCCCAATACTAAAGCAGCAAAGCTGCCCCTTCTCGACTCACGCAACACTTTCCTAAGGGTATTCCTACACCTCAATACTAACGTAACAGAGTTGCCCCTTTTCGACTCGCGCAAAACTTTCCTAAGGCGATTCTTACGCCGCAATGCTAACGCGACATAGCTGCCCTAAGGCGATTATTACACCTCAATACTTGAACGCGTCAAAATTGCCCTTCTCGACTCGTAAGACTTTCCTAACGAGTTCCATATTCACACCATTCAAAAACCGCTACCGGGAAATTAGTGCTACAGCAAAAACTTGTTTGTACTGTACTCAGGCTCGAGACGTCTAGAGTCGCCCCTTCCTCGACTCGCGCAAAACTTTTAAATATCATAATAATATAATAATAATGTCAAGATATAATAATAATGATATATCGTATATATTATAATATGTTGTATGTTATGATAACAATACTAACACTACTATTAATCTTTTTTTAATTTTTTTAATAGTAATAATAGTAATAATAGTAATAATACTAATAATTTTTGTCACCGTACTCCGTGTCTACTAGCAGAAAGGGAGACTTGCAGACGCGTGTCCACTGACCTTCGCTGCTTGGTCAAATAATTATCTAGATTTGAAATCAAAAAAAGCGGACACGGTACACGTCGCCAAGGCTTCATAGCCAAACCAAGTGCCGACGTCTTAAATGTGGTAGTTTTAGTGGGTAAGTTATGTATGTTTGAATTATGGTGTTTTAAGTGTGCGATTTCTCTTGCTTAAAAAACACGCGTTAAAAACATGCGCTTTGAGAGTTTGAGTGTCGGTAAAATACAACGGTATTTTTTCGTATGATGTTTTTACGTAAAGATCTTTGAAGCACAGATCTTGGTCCAAAGATCTTTGCGCAAATATAACCTTAAACATTAAAAAGCATTTGAAGCTGGCGCAAAGATCTTGAAGCTAGTAACTCGACTTTGCGCAAAGTTTACTTTAGCAATTAATGGGTACACGGAGCTTACGCAAAGATTTCTTTACATCTTAAAGAGTAGTTCGAGCTTGCGCTAAGATCTTTGAAGCAAAGATCTTTGCGCAAATATTACCTTAAACATTATTAAAAAGCATTTGAAGCTGGCGCAAAGATCTTGAAGCTAACTCGACTTTGCGCAAAGTTTACTTTAGCAATTAATGAGTACACGGAGCTTACGCAAAGTTTTCTTTACAAATTAAAGAGTAGTTCGAGCTTGCGCAAAGATCTTTGAAGCAAAGATCTTTGCGCAAATATTACCTTAAACATTATTAAAAAGCATTTGAAGCTGGCGCAAAGATCTTGAAGCTAACTCGACTTTGCGCAAAGTTTACTTTAGCAATTAATGAGTACACGGAGCTTGCGCAAAGTTTTCTTTACAAATTAAAGAGTGGTTCTCAGAGCTTGCGCTAAGATCTTTGAAGCAAAGATCTTTGCGCAAATTTGCTAACTCAAACGTTGAAAAGCAGACGAAGCTTGCGCAAAGATCTTTGGAGCTAACTCGACTTTGCGCAAATATTTCTTTACAAATTAAAGAGTGTTCGAGCTTGCGCTAAGATCTCTGAAGCAAAGATCTTTGCGCAAATTTGCCAACTCAAACGTTGAAAAGCAGACATGCTTGCGCAAAGATCTTTGGAGCTAACTCGACTTTGCGCAAATATTTCTTTACAAATTAAAGAGGGGTTGAGCTTGCGCGAAGATCTTTGAAGCAGAGATCTTTGCGTAAATGCAAACTCTGAAAGCATTGAAAAGAAGACAAAGCTTTCGCAAAGATCTTTGGAGCGAATGTTTTAACATTAATGTCAGAAGTCTGAGTTTTGACATTAATGTCAAAACAGGCGGGATCATCTCTTTTTCCTAGCATTATTGCTGCTTTTGCTGAGTTTTGACATTAATGTCAAAACAGGCGGGATCAACTCTTTTTCCTCTTATTATTGCTGTTTTTGCTGAGTTTTGACATTAATGTCAAAACAGGCGGGATCAACTCTTTTTCCTAGCATTATTGCTGCTTTTGCTGAGTTTTGACATTAATGTCAAAACGGGCCGGATCAACTCTTTTTCCTAGCATTATTGCTGCTTTTGCTAAGTTTTGACATTAATGTCAAAACAGGCCGGATCAACTCTTTTTCCTAGCATTATTGCTGCTTTTGCTGAGTTTTGACATATGACATTAATGTCAAAACAGGCGGGATCAACTCTTTTTCCTAGCATTTTTGCTGATTCTGCGTCGGAGGTTTGACATTAATGTCAAAACAGGCGGGATCAACTCTTTTTCCTAGCATTATTGCTGCTTTTGCTGAGTTTTGACATTAATGTCAAAACGGGCCGGATCAACTCTTTTTCCTAGCATTATTGCTGCTTTTGCTGAGTTTTGACATTAATGTCAAAACGGGCCGGATCAACTCTTTTTCCTAGCATTATTGCTGCTTTTGCTGAGTTTTGACATTAATGTCAAAACAGGCCGGATCAAGTCTTTTTCCTAGCATTATTGCTGCTTTTGCTGAGTTTTGACATTAATGTCAAAACAGGCGGGATCAACTCTTTTTCCTAGAATGATCGCTGCTTTTGCTGAGTTTTGACATTAATGCCAGACACAAAAAAGTATGCGTGCTTTCCTCGAGAATAAGCACTTCTTTGCCTTTGCAGTTGAGAGACTTAAGAAGAGCAACTTTTTTACTCACTGTTTTGTAAACAATTATTTCTACCTAATTTTTACTCCTATTTTATGAACAATTATTACTACATGATTTTTACTCACTATTTTATAAACAAATATTCCTACCTGAAACTCACCATTTATAAACAATTATTTCTCCCCGATTCATGTAGATATATTTGTTTATAAAATAGCGAGTAAAAAGGTTGCTCTTTTTTTCGCTCTTCAAACTCGCTATTTTTTCTAAGTCTCTCAACGATTTGTAGAGCGGAAAGAAGAGCAACTTTTTTACTCACTGTTTTGTAAACAATTATTTCTACCTAATTTTTACTCCCTATTTTATGAACAATTATTACTACATGATTTTTACTCACTACTTTATAAACAAATATTCCTACCTGAAACTCACCATTTATAAACAATTATTTCTCCCCGATTCATGCAGATATATTTGTTTATAAAATAGCGAGTAAAAAGGTTGCTCTTTTTTTCGCTCTTCAAACTCGCTATTTTTTCTAAGTCTCTCAACGATTTGTAGAGCGGAAAGAAGAGCAACTTTTTTACTCACTGTTTTGTAAACAATTATTTCTGCCTAATTTTTACTCCCTATTTTATGAACAATTATTACTACATGATTTTTACTCACTATTTCATAAACAAATTTTTCTACCTGAAACTCACTACCAAAGGGGCAGCTTTGCTGCGTTAGTATTGAGGTGCAGAAATTACCAAACTTGGTTTGTTCATTGTTAGTATGTTGTAACTAAGAGTCTTGATGGTGCAGGCATCGGTTTGCCTTAAACAAGTGGTACCTTTCACCTAGGAAAGTCATAAAATACTCAAACTGAAAAAAATATCAAGGGTGTGTCACAAAATACATTTTTCGAGAAACGTATACAATAAAATCATGCAAAATTTAAGGCCGTTTTAACTGATTGTATTCATGGGTCCTTCACAGTGGTGGCAATATTAAACTACGTATAGTTTTGAAAAACTCGGGTCCTCGTAACCTCGTAACCTCGTCAGTTTTGAAAGCTGCAGCTTTTGTGGGAGCATCCCTTTTTGTTAAATTGGCGTGCTGGATCTGATAAGTTTGTTGATTTGGGGGGTCCACTTGAAAGTATCCTTACATGACAAGCAATGCCATGTTCCACTCCATCCTATTCAAGAACAACATGGTGCGTGCACAGAGGTCAATAAATTGCTGGTTTAAGGTCGGTCAAGTGTAATTCTGGGGGGGGGGAAGGGTTTTGTAAATGCTGAGCCAGTGCGTGTTTAAAAATTGCACATGCTTTGTTCAAATATTGCATATATGCAGAGTTAGACAAGGATAATGTTTGCCATCCCTCAAACTCAGTTACCCCGTTTAGAATGATTATCTCGTGTTGCATCAAGATCATCAGGGTGCCTACATTACGTGCCATTTATCGACACAATCATGTGCGCCCTTGTATGTCGTTTGCAGGGTCGGTTCCCCCATGTGCACTGGTCAATACTGCTGGCATAGGTTGTTTATTTGTTTGTTTGTTTAATAATTTTTGCCTCAGGCAGCAGCGTAGAAATAGGCGCTGTATCTTCCCATCCACTCTGGTATCTTTTATATAACCTTGAAACACCTAACGTACACTTCACAGTCTTCAATTTTCCGGTTATTTACAGCATGAGCGGGGAATGTGTGCGTGGGGTGAGCTTGTAACATAGGGTGCATTCCTTGAGAACTATGGCTCGGCTGAAATCCGTGACTCGGTATTTCAAAATAGCGAGGTAAGCGTCACTGAGTGCGTCTAACCCCGTTGATGCAGCCGATAAAAATACAGACTGTTCTACCCCTTCTGAGAGGTTACATGAGCTCAAATGTGCAGCCCTCACCTATATACAGATCAGGGATGTCAGGCCGCGAAAGAAATCTTTCATTTAGCTACAATATGCACCTGGGCTGGGGATCAAAGCTTCAATACCTGCTTCATAACCAATATGCATCGCTGATCGGATTGAAGCTGCGTGATGCTCTGATCCTTAAACCTTTCTGGCAGATACTGCCTTTTCAAGGGCGGCGGTGCTGATTATTAGCAAGCTAGCTAGTGTGGCACCGACCTTCTCATTATGGTGTTGAGCTGTGCCAGCTCACACTCAAAACAAGGCAGGCAATGTTCATTTGGTCTGTGGTTGTGTGGTGAGGTAACCCACCCTACGAACGTTATATAACCTGCGTAGATGTATACCATACACCTAAGAATACAGGTGGCAGTGGAGAACTCTCAGAAGAAAAATAAGCAGCTTTTACAAAATCAGCCATCTAAGCTCGCACGGGCTTCTAGCTTTTTATTAGGGTTATTGAAGTGACAGTGGCAAGACTGGTCTGTCAGAGCACATTTATAATTTCCGCTCACAGCCCAGTCGCTGAATTGAACATAACACTCGTGGCTGTGATAGCTGACACCATAACTACGTAGGGAACCCTAAAACAATCTGGACAACTGCTTTCTCAAACAGCAGAAATAGCTCCAATAAGAAGCCTGTCTTCTCTGGCATGACTATCTACCTCTACTTCTGAGCTGTGTATTCAAGCAAAGCAGCAGGCTCCAATGCCCGTGTGCTAGATGCCAATCTACCCGGGACCCGCTGAATATCTAGCCTCCTTGCAGTTGGTCAGCACAGACACTAGTCAGTGCACCGTAGATGACGTTGAAGTTAGAGGGTTGGACACCAGGATCACCCGACTGAGAAGTAGTTTTAGCTCAGGAGTGTGCCGATGACTCAGGACGGCCCGTACCGACTGGCACACCATCATCCCATGGTAGGTGGACAATGTACAATGTATGCAATCACGGGATCGAGGTCCGACTGAAGCGCCATGGGAGTATCAGTGCACCACAGGGATCAAGGGATACCTCTAGGCTGGTGGAATGCTGCGTTAGCACCGCCGTTCCCTGTAGTTGTTGACATTCCGAATGTGAGGAGCATGTGCCAAATGTACCCCTGAATACGGATTATGGGTAACCCGCTGTAGGCATTTGAGGCACTTGCTTTTTGCTTCGCCCCCGGGCATGCACGCACCTGCTAGCTAGTATACTCCATACAAGACATGAATAGTGGGTTTTACATTATCAGGAGGTCGTAGATACCCAAAGGGGTGTCGGGACACGTGGCTTTGGCAACTCCAGAAACGTACACACACAGTTGGGCGTGATTTTTGGAACAATCTTGCTTTAGATAACCCCCGCACAAGCCCGATAAAAATAATAGACACAATGGGGTATGCTGGGTGTAGGATATTGGGGCCTTACTTCATGTTAATGATGTGCTTCGTTTTGCCGCCTACTGATGATTATATTTGATTGAAAGCTGCGGTTCTTGTTGCACCCACCTTTGTGGTTGGTACTGCCCCTTTTGGGGAGGCTAGCGAATTAGGCCATCTCTTGCCTTCTTGATTTGGGATTGGCACTGTATGGGTTGCAAGCCATCTTCTTGGATGTCTTGGTTTATTTGGGTATCGAGCTACTCAGTTGT
Source organism: Cymbomonas tetramitiformis (assembly GCA_001247695.2). Classification (NCBI taxonomy): domain Eukaryota; kingdom Viridiplantae; phylum Chlorophyta; class Pyramimonadophyceae; order Pyramimonadales; family Pyramimonadaceae; genus Cymbomonas; species Cymbomonas tetramitiformis. Next base: position 34,330 of record LGRX02033765.1, on the reverse strand, counting down.
TCTCAGCTGTTAGTATTGTAGAGTTATATTTTTGAGATTCAGGCTCCCTTACAAACAGCCCCACATCCCTTTTTAATTTGTTCCACTATATAGGCTGTCAGTGAGCCGGACGGGTGTGCGTGTGGACTGGTAATGGTTTTTTAGCTCCATATGACGTACCCGTTTATCTACACGCAGAGCCCTAACCACCGCAGTCTGCAGTTCAAGTGGCGGAGTGGATTATTGGAAAAGTTGGATATATATGACTCAGTCTTTGAAGAGTTGCATCTATCTCCACCTTCTACAGAACTGGTTGAGAATATATTGGTGTCAATTGATCAACATGCCCGTGTCTACCTCAGCGGCACCATTTTCAAGAATATCACGGTAAGTTCAATGTATTAATGCGTGCGTGCTTATACAAAATGGCATATCCTAATGTATTACCACCGTGTATGACGTCTGTTGAGTGTGTGTCTCAGCATGTATGTGTCCTATATATAGTATTCATATAAACTGATACAGATAATGAAGTTGTACGATTGCTTCTACAAAATGATGTTTGTCCTTTTGCTCATATATACCATGAAGCACCACTTCCAGACACTGGTTTGATAAATAGGTAAACGCAACTAGAATGTGCATGAAGCGGCTACTGTCATTCGATGCATGATTTGTGTATAGCAGATAGAACAAGCACGTAGAACGTGTATTCATCTAATGTTTGTTGGTGGTTGGGAGTGGTTTGAGTGGCTCGGAGGGCACGTGTAAGCCAGCTTCTTTGGTGAGGTTTCACCGGACAAATGGAGCACTCACAGACACGCTTTTGGACATATTCTACCGTTCGCGAGTGGTAGCATGCGCCACCCGGCGGACTTACTTGGCAACAACACATCTGGATGGGGGGGCAGGCAAGAGTCGGTGCTGGGCTTGGGAGTGCCTCTCTCTCAGGTGTCTTCGACGGGCCTGGCAGGGGCTTTCCCGGGCTCTCGGATGTATAAGGGACTCTGCGCAATGTGGAACCCCACGGTCAAATTTAGGGGGGCCATGGCTAGTACTTCCAGCGGTGGTGGGTGGTGAATGTTGGTCACCCATTAACAGTGTGTGAAATTGTGTGATCCTCTGAGCAGGGTGCAATCGCAGCTTTCTAGGTGCGTACTGTTTTCACGAGTTTATTTGTGACCAAGAACAATTTTGAATCAATTCACACACACAGCATGCAGGCAAGTGGGAGCAACATATGCCAAAATATTTAGGGTAAACCCAGGAGGATGCAAGCACAAAGAAGTCCGGGCAATGATAACGAAAAGAGCACATCGATGAAACCCCAAATAAAACTCGTAGCAAATAAAGGCGCTAAAGAAGGGAAGAAAAGGAGGATGCCACATTAGGGCACAAGAAGGAGGGGAAAAGCATGCTGCATCGCCAGAACATGCGCTAACAAGTGGAGAATGGAGAACAGACGGGAAAAACAACCCAGCACCCGGAGATGGAGAGACACCATACTAAGCCAAGTGGGCATAAGACTGTTAGAAGGGACAGAACACATACCAGAAAATACACAGTACAGGAAAAGTGAGGCACCAACAAACATACCGATGGCGCACCCGATAGAAATAACACACGCAAACGATGAACAATGGGAAACAACGCTATACAAAAAATGGAAGAATTATGGACCACTCCAACAGAAACTTCAAACAAAAGGGATATGCGCAAAACTACACGTCATAGTGATAGGAAGGACAGGAACAGTATATGAACATGACAAAAATATGCTACTACAGCTAGGTTTAAACAAGAAAGAAGCAACAAAACTCCTACAAGGGATACACACGCTAACAATGACTTTTGCGCATAGCATATAGCAAATGTATAAAACAAAGAGCGGCCAACCCAACCCAACTTAAAACCAACCAACCAACCAACCGACAGGAGCCTGGGGAAGATAATAAGGAGAGCAGAGAGGAGGCTCACACTACTCAAACGCCCCGGAGGGGAGCGTAGGTTTTTCTTTTTTCTTTTTCGTTTCACACACATACACGCCGGTGGGCACCCTGGTGGAGGTGTATCGGCCAGGTGAGCGCGATTGGTTTGATGGGCGGGTGGAGGAGGGAGGACCTGAGGAGGCTGCGGTGGTAATTCAGTATTTTGATGGAGACCCGGTGAGGGAGGAGGTGTTTCTGAAGGGTGGTTCGAGGGTTCCAGGAGGGCATAATGGCCGCCTGTTCAGGTGGGATGGTGGTTGTCACGTCACGGTGGAGGGGGAATTGAATTGCAATGCTATTTTAAAATAAATGTTCAAAGAATCCAAGGGCACAAAAGTCCACAAGCAACCCAAATATGGATAATCCCTAGCGAAAAGGTCCAATCAAGCAAAGGCATCTAACCCTACTGAAAACCCCAAACACCTCGAAGCAAGAAGCCGCTAACTGCAAAGCAAGTCTCAATCACGTCACAGACCATTCTCCTCCATCGCTAAGCGATCTACTACGGAAAATCCTGCAACGCTCTGCTGCGCAGCCCAAAGGTTTGAGCTCCTTGAAGCGCGACCATGATCTTCTGCCCCCGATATGACATAAACGTCGGGGTGGACCACGTCGCTGAAATGATGTCGGGACCGAGCCGATCTTGGCATCGCTCCACACACTCCTCCAGGAACTTCTTTGCCTGGGCACCTAACTCCCCAAATGCCTCCACCACAAAAGACACCAGCCTATGCAGAGAGACGTCGCCATACAAGGCAACCTTCCGCCGCTCCTCCACCCCCGTAGTATGCAGCAGCTCCCGAGACGCCCTCTCCACAAAGGACGAGGCGCACGGGAATCCGATCACCACGTCGATGATGAGGTGCCGCCCCCGCCCGTCGTAGTTGAGCACTGTACTATCTGGCCACCACCGAGGAGAATAACTCCGGTGGTACACATGCGTCTTCTTCACCGAGGCTGGATCAAACACTTTCTTCAACATCTCTTACAGCACGTCCCGCACTGCGTTGTGACGGTAAGTAAACATCCCGCGCCTGTTACACGTCAGGTAGTGGTAGCCGGACTGGTCCACCTCCCCTCCACATGCACATCTCCCAGTCCCCACCGCAGAGACCTCCCGCACCAAGGGGAGAGTGACCCCAAGTTGTAGGCAAAGTGAGATCACCGCAGCGATGGGATTCAGACAGAACCCTCCCTCCTCCGGCAAGGCATTCAGGTGCCATTGGCGCCATCCCGAGAAAGGCTGAGCAGCCTCGCCCGGACCGTGGGATTCGCAGCATCAAACCAGTGAAGCCAGTGCGAACCATGTTGACAAATAGTTAGCTCCTTCTGACTCACCGGTTGGGTGTCACCAAAACTCCCCAGCTAGGCGCCTCCTCCGGGATCTGTAACCCCTCAGGCACCACATGCTCGCTCGCCTCCGCCTCCAGCATTCGCCTCCTCGAGCCCCTCACATCCTGCATCGCTGAAACCAAGCCCGCCACCAGAAGAGAGGATGCCCCCCTGCATATGTGCCTTCAGGCGCGCCCAGGTGCGGGAACAAGCCGCTCACCACCGGGAACAACACCTGCATGCGCTTCCACACGTGCGCCCAAGACCCCAACCATCCGCGCAGGGGCCAGCCGCTATGCCGAGGTCAGTCCAAGCCCCCCCCAACCAGGTCGGCAGCTGGCTCAAAGCAACCGCCTCCTCACCGATACGAGCTGCCTGCCACCTACTGCAAGCACCGCTGGATGCCCGAGTCATGCTCAAGGGCCCCCTGCATGAGCAAGTGGGGCTGGACCCCCTGCACCAGGTGCATGAAGCGGGGGTGGGCGCAAAACCAGAGAAGTATGAGCTAGACCTGCGAGTCATTGAGCCGCTCCAGCTTAGGGAGAATAACTCCGGCAGTGCTTGCCATCTCAACGCACTGACTCGCCACCCACGCGTCCGAACCCACAGGGATCCCCAGCACCTTGATGCCCTCCAACAGCAACTCTGCTCCTGGGATCGGATCACCATTTGCATCCACCACACCTTGAAAGGCACCAAAAGCCCCCACCGGGCTAAAGACGGCGCTCTTCCGCACGTTCAGCTCCAACCGAATCTCTGCAAGGAGGGGGACCGCTGTATCATAGATAGGCCGCCCGCACCCTGTCCGGCTCGCCCGAAATGTGGATGTCATCGAGGTAGCCAATCACGTACGCCTCGGGGTGCGCCCCCAGCATAGCGCGGAGCACCGGGTGCAGCGGAGCCGCCATAAAGAACGGACCCAATGGGTCCACCTGCTGAGTGCGTACCCTCCGCCGACTGCACCCAATGGAACTCCCTATTCGCCCCCCGCCCGCCGCGCGCCCAAGCTGTGCCTCGTTACAGAAGCAGCTCTCTGTCATGCCCAACAGCTCGGGAAAGTCCGCCTCATAGACCGCCCGGTAGATCGCTCCCCTATGCACCGTGTTGAAGGCGTTCTTGCAGTCCAACGGCAGGGCTCACCAGGATGGTATCGCCCCAAGCAGTGCCTGCACCGCGTGCACACACACCTCCGCGCCGCCTTGCATCCTGACCCCCACCTGGGCCGCCAATGACGCAGCCCCCTCCTCCGGCGAGGCACGGGCCGGCCACACTGGGGCCGACAACGATGCGGCTTGATAAAGGGCCTCCCATTCATCCGCACGCATCCTCGCAACCGTCTCCCGCACCAGCTCCGCAGGAATTGACTTCTTCCGGGCCCGGGGCTGCGGGGCAAGCAAGAGTTGCGGCGCCACAGCCAGCAGCCGCCAGAAATCCTCATTATCCCCACTGAGGCTGCGCATCACCCACCTCATGACACCACCAAACTCAACATTCCTAGCACGCTTCGGGACGTGCCGTGCAGTCGAAAACGGGCACGCATAGATCTCGGAGAGCGGCAGCCCCCGCAGCCACCTCCACGATGCCTCCGGGAGAACCGGGTCGACCAAGCAAGTCCTCCCGCCACTGCGCTCTGTCCGCCGTCGCCCCGCCACCCGCCCATGATCCGCCGCCCCTCTTCCGGCACGTACCGTGTTGGGTAGTCAGCTCCGCCCCGCAAGCAAAAGCCCCATCACATGAAGGGCACACAGCACACCCAAACGCCATCAAATCCACCCCTTCATAGTCATCTGGCTGGTACGCGCGCCGTAAATGGCGGGCCATCCGCACCAGGTGGGGGTCAGTCCTCTTATGGAGGTGGAGGCGGTTGATAATTGGAGCACGGAGGATGAGAGAGGCCTACTCATGGGTTGGCGGCTACCTCGGGACGATCATGGGGGGGTGGCAGGGAAGATGATGGTGGTGGCGAGGCTGTGGAGGGTCGGTGGGGGCATGGACGCTAGAGTGGATGGTCAGGCGGGCGGGGTGGCAAGGGCAGCAGAGAGGGCGTGGAGGACGCCCGAGGACCCTCACCTCTCGCTCTGGCTGGAATTAACGGTGGGGGAGGTGAGGCCTTTTGGACTTGCGGGGGTTGCAGCTGTATGTGGAGGGTCCTGGGGAAGGCCAGGAGCGGTCCGAGTGGGGTGACGGGCGGGCACACTGGTAACATTTTTTGGTAAATCTTGGTTCATTTGCGCTGATGTTAACAGTGGTGGTATAAATCCCGTGGGTAATTTCCCATTGGCATCGGGGTAAGCTTTTTACCATGTTTTTACCACTTTTAATTATAAGCGGTAATTATATACATTTTTTGGTAGCACGGGAAACTCTGTATGATCGACATACATGCCAGCACAGAAAACTCTAAAGTTCAGCAGGCTCCAATCTAACCAACATTTCTAGAACGTGTTGTGCGTGCGACTATACATGACGTGCAGATCTCGCCACCTCGAAACTTCATTTTATAAATGTCTGTGTCTGTTTCTGTCCATCTTGGACGATGCACTTAGTGGACGCAGACGCAGGAAAAGTTATGACATGGGCCTGCGCCATTGGACAGCGGGGTGATGAGGAGGTATGCGGCAAAGCGTTTGAGGGTGGAAGGGGGCTGTCGCCCTACCTGTGGGGACTAACACTGAGCCCAATCTTGTTGGCTTCTGGTGGTTAGCAAGCCTCAGGGAGTGGCCATCCAAGCGGCCACATCATAACACGTGCGCATTGATAATGTTCTGATATAGGCAGATAAGACGCTGTCGCCAAGCTCGGAGCAGGAGGTTTGTATGCAGGAGCAGGGGCGTGATTAATGCAGGATTGTGGAGATGTTTGAGGGGTTGAGTGCACAAGGCTTGCCTAGGATGGAGCGTGTTCTAATTATATTCTTACAGTATGCTGCAAAGCCCAACCAAGCTCTCAAGCGTCCACAGCTGGGGTGGCGACTCGTGAGTATTACGCGATATGGCGACTATGTGGTGACTTGATTTGCAGTGGCTCTCCTTCAAAACGCGTGAGGGCGGGGGTTGGTGGTAGGCAGCATACTGCAACCAGAATGGTGTTGTGGGATGAAATGTTGGGGTTGTTTTCTTTGGGATCAAACATTTCAGGCCACAGTAATTAAAGTAAACTCGGCTCGTTCAACTGACGAATTTGTGCGGATCATCAACTGCACCTTTGAACATGAATCTGAGGTGAGATTCAAACTCGTTGACGACCTACGTATTCTCCTTCCCCTGTACAGGTCAAGCCGCTATCTGCACCAGTAGGATTAGCAGGAAATTACTGCAGACTGTCACTGTACATAATCATGGGAAACTGGACTCTGATGCCCTGTTCTGAGACGGTCATTGCACGAGAATGAATGAGTGCCATATGTCCGCCAATCAGTTTTACCCTGAATCTTTTGGCATACGTTGCTCCTATCTGCCCGAATGCAAGGCATTCCCCTTTTGTGTTTTGTTTTTGTTTTGCTGTGTCACATTTTCCGCTGGTAGTACCCTGCATCTGCATTTCAGTATTGTTTTCCTGGCTTCTTGTAGTTGTGGGTTTTTCCAGAACTAATTTGACAGTTTTGTCAAGGCTTTGTCCCCTAGTAGGTGTTGCATTGCTTCATTCAGCCATGTTACTTTGTCTTCTTCTTTTTGTTGCTGTTGCGCTATAATTTCCATTTCATATTCCCTGAGCATATCGTCTAGTACCTCATCTCTTTCCTCCTGTGGTTCTTCTGTGCTTTCTTGCTCCTGAGTTGTAGTTTCCATTTCTCTTTCCCATTCCCTCATTATTTGTTCACCTATGTTTTCTGTAGGTTCCATCATTTGCCTTTCTTCTTCTTCCATGAGCCTCCTTATATCTTCTGCGTCATCACGATTTTCCATTTCCATGTGTATGTCTGCTTCTGCTTCCAGGTTTGGTTTTTTTGCTGCTTTTGTTCCTTAGTGCATTTCCATGTTGTTGGTTCTTCTATTAGTGTTTTGAGTTTATCTTTCAGTTTCAAGTCCATTTTGTTTTTGTTCCTTATTGTATGTGTTTGCTACGTGAGTCTGTACAGCGTTGTATCCTTTGAGTTATATTTTGCCTTCTATTGTTTGTGCTACTGCTCATATTTCAGTTGTGCTTTCACTTTCATATGGTTGCGTGTACTCCCCTTCTTTACATGCTTTCTTCACTGTTTCATCGGTTTTCTTTAGTTCCTATTGTGCCCGTCTGCGCTTTCACTTTTATGAGTCGTAAGGCTCTTCCCAGTATATTGTGCTGTATTTTCTGTAGTATGTTATATAATAGCTCTTTGTGTCGGTGCCTTTCCATGTTGTGGGGTCTGAGTCTCATGTTGTTTATTTGCTGTAGGCTTGTTAGGCTATCTGAGCATATTGCCGTATCTTCCGTGGTTTCTGTTAGGGCTTCGTGTATTGCCATGAGTTCTACTTTGTTCACCTGCTGTTGTTGGCCTTCCCATTTGTACTTTTTCGTGTGTTCCATCTGTTGTTTTTTCCACCATATCCCTGCTCCTGTTGCCCATTCCTTTTCTCCATTCTCATTTTCTATTTGTCTCTTGCTGCCGTCCGTGTATATGTAAGTTTTTGTTTCCGCATCGTGTTTATGTATTCTCTCTGGTTTTTAATATTCATATTTCTCTTTTGCTCGAATCCTCATTTGCCAAAGGCAGGCAGTGCAATACATTTCATTAAAATGATTTTGTAAAGTGTTTAAAATGCATAAAGTGCTTTTTGAATGCTTTCTAAATTCTAGTTTTGATGAGATGTCCAGACTGTATGTGCACGTCACCAAAAGGAAAGAGTCCTCTGGGTCGGGAGCGGTGGGAAGAGCAAAAGGAACAGAGCTGAACAGGCGTGTCGCTTCGTGGCTACTTGTACATCCTGTTTGTGTCACGGAGCTACATGTGTCATTCGGCTCTACTGCAGCAGGAGTCACGGATTCTGAAAGTCTGAAACCACAAAAATTCTGTTGCACTCCAATCTGAACATTTCTCTTTTGCTCGAATCCTCATTTGCCATGAAACCAAAGATGAAACTGTGAGGCACACAAAAGAAATCTGATCTCTGTCACTGTGACCATGTTAACCAAGCGAAGTAGTAGTCCATGGCTGTGTCCCTCAGAGCTGTCGGGTTGATGTAGTGCTGCACTGCCGAAGAGAACAGTGACCAGCCTCCAAAGAAGCACACTTTCTCCATTGCAACACCCACAGCTCGAGCACACGTCGTGGCACCCTTCCGGGTGCTGTGTGCAGAAAAGTGACCTCCTTCCGGGGGTCTGCAGTCCAGCTCGCTGAGAGCCAGACCAATCCAGTCATTTGCCACTGAAGCCTTGAAGTTCTTCGGGTCCTCGGGTAGCAGCCAGTAGGCGTCAGGTTGAGTCTTCTCAGAACTGTTCCAAGCCGTGTCACGGTGGAACTCCCAGTGCTCGATCAGCTCCTTCAAAAGAGCCACCCCCTTCCAGGGGATGCACAGGCGTCTCTTCACCAGGTGATGCCGCCGTCCTTTCTCTTTTAGCAGCACCACTGAGAACTCACCGTCGCCACAATGAACGTGCTGCCGTGACAACGAAGTCCCCGTGTCCGGTCTGCCGAAGGTCACGAAGGCAACAACCACGTAGGCAAAGGCTCGCAGTAGCCGCAGCTCCTCAGGCGATATCGGAATCAAACTCAGCGCTGCTTCGTGCACACGTCGTACGTGTCCCGCTGGCAGCCAAGTTCGCTGGGTCTCGATGTTCTCCTCCTGCACCGCCAGCTCCGCCTGGATGGTTGCCATCCCCTTCACAGCTCGGGTCACAGAACGCCCCTTCGCTGGTCCAGGAAAACGTAGGTCCTCGTGGTAGTTGTTGATGGCAGACAGGTACGGCTGCAAGGAGGCCGACTTGATGCCCCTGTCCTTTAACAGAGAGGCGATGTGCAGCAACACCGTCGCCTCCGATGCTGGCAGCCACGGCCGTTGGTGCTGCTCACAAAATAAAATGAAGCGCCGCGCCTTCGGTCCGTAGTTGCTCATCGTCGTGTCCAGCAGTGCCTTTCTCTGCATCGTCACTGCCAGTTCCGTGAGCCGGGAAGGTCCCAACTCACCCCTCCACCGCTCACAGAGTGAGCGCGTGAGGAAGTTTTGTACAGCACCACCGCGCTTGTACTCTTCGTAGTCGCCTCCGCTGATCCGCTCGATGTTCTCGCCGTCCGCGTCCGTTGCCTCGTCCGTCAGCTCTGACACGCTGTTGATGATTTTGAAGTTCTCCTCGGACAAGTCCAGCGTCTCCTCGTCGCCGTCGTCGTACAGCACGTGCGCCTTCCCGTCCTCGTTGAACTCCTTCACCACACCCGGGTAGAAGCAGTCATCGTCCTTCCAGAACACCTCGATTTTCGAGCCCACGGTCACCTTGCTCGCTGTCGTACTCGTAGCAGAGCTCCTTCGTACTTCAGCAGCGTAGTAACTCACGGGCGCGCCTCGATGAAGAACATCACAGCGTCCCACTTTGAGGGCCCGAGCAGCTCGGACCCTCCCAGCCTGCTCGGAGTGAACAGGTCCCTGCGCCTCGGCATGATCACCACCTCGTTGGCCAGGGCCTCCAGCTCCCTGAACCAGGACTGTCCCGGCCAGTACGGAGCCACCACCGTAGCAGCGGCCCCCTCCTCCCGCAGCTTGTGCGCCACCTCGTCCAGCAGCGCCCACGGGGGGTTCACCCAATTGTTTTCCCCCCGCCAGTCGTACGTCAGAGAGTCCACACCTTCGCACTTCGGGTCCTTCCACGCAGCGTAGTACCGAGGAAGCTGCGCGGAGATCTCGGAAGCGAACCGGTCGACTGTGTAGGGGCCCCACTGCTTGTTGGCCCACACGAACCAGTCTCGATTGAGCCGCCAGTCGTCCAAATCCTCGCAACGAGAAAGGTTGTCGGCCCACACGTTGGCCTCGCTGCGGATGTAACGAGCCTGCAACTCGATGTCGTGCAGATCCAGTAGCAGCCAGAGTCTCCTCATTCTCCTCATCAGGTCCGGGTTTCTGGAGGTGAAGTGCGAAAGCATTGCCACCACCGCCTGGTTGTCGCAGTACAGCCGTACGACCTTGCCCTCCAGCTCCTGCAGGAACGCCTGTACGGTCTTGTACACGGCCTCCAGCTCCAGGTGTGTGATATGCCAGTTGCGCATCTCGTCTGACCAGAAACCTCGCGCGGGGAACTTCAGGTTCAGCACCCCTCCCCAGGCCGTCATCGAAGAGTCCGTGTGCACCTTCGCTCTCGTCGGGGATCTCCAGATCTTGCGCCCGTTCCACCTGCTCATCACAGGCAGCCTGGACCACCATTCTAAGTCCCCCCGAGCTGCACGCGAGATTTTTACCTTTGCTCCCCAGCTGCGTTTCTCTGCCAGCACGAAGTAGAGCTCCCGTAGGTAGAGCCGCGCCGCTGGTACTGCTAAGTACACGGATTGGCAGAGTCCCGTGAAGGAAGCCAGTCTCCTGGCAGGAATCCACCTCCGATTTCTCGCTGCGTCGCACAGGATCTCCTTTGCCTTGGTGTGGATCTTGTGTACCCGTCGTTCTGTTACACAGAATTGTCTCTGACGCAGAAAGCCTTCTCGCTGAGAGTCGACCAGCACCAGAAAATCGTCCATGTACGGTAGTACTCGCATTCCGCTGTGACGGTTCGCGTCCCCGCCAGCACCACCGGTCCTGCGACGGACTAACCATCGCGGTCGTCCTGCGGAACCGTCCCGCAGCCTCTTGATTTCTCTGCGATCTTCCGCTGCCTGTGGAGAACGTAGAGCTTCCACCATCACGCGTACGAACTTGCAGAACACCCTCGGAGCGTCGCTCCATCCGAACGGCAACGCTGAACATTGAAGCAGGTCCCCTTGCAGGTCGAACTGCATAAATCGTTGAAAGTCCGGGTGGATTCCCAGCGCATGAAAACCGTCCTGGAGGTCGAAGCTGAAGCACCAGTCGCCCGGTTTCGCTAGTCTCCTTAGTTTCTTCAGCGTCTCCATCTTCACGCGATTTTTCACACACCACTGGTTCAGCCATCGGAAGTCCACCACCAGTCTCCACTTGTTCGTACCCGGTTTCGGCACTAAAAAAGCGCGAGAAACATGAGATCTTCTCGTCGCTCTCGTCCAGGCACCGTTCTGTAGCAGCCTCTCCTTCTCCGCGTCCAGCCACACCTGCTGCTGCCGCGTAGCATCCCTCAGTGACACCCCGTGGTCGAACGGAGGCGGAGGCCCGCGCTTCCACCTCAACTTCACCCCGTGAGTAATCCATTGCATCACCTCGGAACTGGCGCCCGCCGCGCGCCATGCTCCCCTCCGCTGTCTCACCTGCTGTTGCACGGTGAGTTTTCCCCGCCCAGCGCCCGGAGAGGGCTGTTGCGCTGGACGGGGTGGCGGCACGCACATCACACATCGGCCGCGGGCTTTCCGCCCCGGCCCTTGCCGCCTTTTTCGGTAGGCTTCTTACCGTCCTTCTCCTCGTACTTCTTACGGTCCTTCCAGCGCTGGTCTCGATCTCGTGGATTCACCACCCGCGTTTCCGCGTTCGCTGCATTTTTCGACGTAAGGCTCAGCATCGCCTTGCCGCGGTTCTTATCGAAGTCGTTCAGCCACTGCTGCAACACCTCATCTGCCACCACGCCGTCTGCTGCCTGGTAGACTCTGTCCTCCACGAACTGCAGCTTTGCACGTAGAGCGTCCGATCCTCCCCGCTGTGAAGAACCAGGCTCCTGCTTCAGCTGCCCGCGCAGTTCCAGCATCGTCCACCTGTTGCACAGTAACGCGTACACGCCGTGCACCGAGTTGGTAACTGCGTGGAAACGTCTCTGCCACTCGCTGTTCGACAAATCGCAGTCCTCGTTCGCATCCAACGTCTCGTTGCATTCGTTCACCACGTCGTGCAAATAAGACAGTGCTGGAGCCAGAACCAGGCACTCGTACTTCATTGAAGAGTTGGACTTCTTGGAGAGAGCATCGTACGTCTTGTTGCCGTGCAGTTCGTACAACTGCGGCATTCTCGATGTCAGCGTAGCCGGCCGCGGCGGGAACGGGTTGATTGAGGCTGCTGGCACGTACGCCATCTTCCTCCTTCTCTCCAGAAGTTGCTCGGCGGTCTTGGCTACGGAGTCCGGGTCAGAAGTCCCAGGCTTCGCTGTCACCTTCGCCTCCAACTCCACGTTGATTTGTGCTTGTCGTTGAAGCTCGTCACGCAGCAGGCGATGCTCCTCTGCCTGCTGCCTCTGCATCTCAAGCAGCTCCCCTTGCTGCTTTTGCATGATCAGAATTTGTTGCATCAGCACGTCCTGAGTGGACGGTGCTGCCGGGGAAGGGGAAGCCTGCCCGATGTCTGGCTTCCCCGGGAGGGGAGGGAAATCCTCTGTAGACTTGCCCTTCGCAGTTCCAGCCATTCCTCTCCCTCAAAGGAGTAACAGTGAAGTCAATCGTACTGCCGTAGCCGATGTGAAGCCGTCGTTTGAAGTCGTAACGCCGTCCCCGCGACTTCGCTGTCAGATCTCCTGCCGTCGTTCGATCGCCGTCGTACAACCTAGTGGTCTAGTCACTACCTACTCTACTGTTTACAGGTGAAACAGGTGAAGAAATTCTTACAAAATCGGATTTGCAGTGTGCCTCACAGAGTACCGTAGGTACCCGTGAAGTTCCTGTTTGCAAGAGCAAAAGGAACAGAGCTGAACAGGCGTGTCGCTTCGTGGCTACTTGTACATCCTATTTGTGTCACGGAGCTACATGTGTCATTCGGCTCTACTGCAGCAGGAGTCACGGATTCTGAAAGTCCGAAGCCACAAAAATTCTGTTGCACTCCAATTTGAACATTTTTCACATTCAACGCCATCTTCATCTCTGCTGTCCTTTTCTCCTCATGATTCCATCTGCCACCACGTTCCTTTCACTCCTGGGTTATATTCTATTTCATTCTTTTTTGACTGCTTTGTTGTTTTTGTCTGGTATTTTGCTATCCATCTGTTTTTCGCGTCCTGTTGAATGTGTTCCATTGTCTAGTGCATGTTAGCTTCTTTGACTGTGCTTATGGTTGGTTGTGGAAGTGTGTTCTTGTATTGCCGCCGTTCCCACCACTCGTCTATTCTGTCTTGGGCGTATTGGCAGCTGTTGCATGGTCTCGGCAGTATCTGGCATATTTGTTGTTGCATACCGTGTTCTTTTCCCTTGTTTAGGTATGTGTTGGAGTTGTATATTTAGCTTTCGTTGATTGCTGATAATTTGTGTTTCTGCCAAGGTAGCAGGTTTATTTATGTGGCAGTCAGAGCCCATTGTGTTTTGGGCTCCATTTTTTGTCACCTGGCTGTTCGCTGTCCTGTTTACCATTTGTTGTGATGTCATCGTTTTCAGTCTACTTTGTGGGCAGTCCATACGGGCTTCTTGCAGTATCTCCGCTGCTTCCTGGGGTTGTGTCAGACAGTATTTCTCCCATCTTTGTTCATTGGCCACTATTAGTATTTTCAGGTCCCAGTTGTATTTGTCATATTTCTGCGTATTTTTCCCCATCCAGTGGTCCGGAGGTAAGAATGTGATTTTGCCTTCTGGTATTTGTGATATCTTCTTAATCCTGTAGCCTTCGTGTTTAAGCAATTGCTTCCTATAGGGCGTTTCCTGGTATGTGGGGTATACTCCTATTCCAAATATTGGCGTATCTGTGTCCGTGGCTCTCAGTGCTTTTTGTAATGCTTTGTTTAGGTCTTCAGCCGTGTATTCTGGGTTTAAATCGTACGCTCCTAGTTCCCTCCAATTTGCTTCCCACACAGACCCTCTGGAACCGAATACTTTGTCTCTTGGGTATTTGGAGTAGTATTTTACGGTGTCATTGTGGACATTCAGCGGTGAGCAGCGGAAGTGTTTGCCCCGAACGTAGTTTTGAATGCTTGCATAATTTCCCGTGGGAGTGTTCAGTGGTTTTGTAAGGTAAGGTTTTTTTTCTTTCCTCTTTTTCTTTTTTGCTAGAGTATCGTATCATCAACATCCCTACTTCGGAAAGTGCTGACCATTATGCCGTGTTGACTGTGCGGTTCTTCCCTTAGCAGTATTTGGTTTAGTGTCTTGTTTCTTTTGTCCGCCCTGTTCGTTGTTCCTACTGCCTGTTCATATCTCTGTTGCTGTCTGCTCAGTTTTTCTTTCTTTATTGTCCCTATGTATTTTCCGTCTCCATGGCAGCAGTGGGCTTCGTTTCCTTCTTCTCTTATTTGGTATCTGTGTGTGTGTTTGTGTGTGTGTGTATGCTTATCCTTGCGACTCCTTTGGCACCCCGTAGCCACAGAAGGCTGCACTATATATGTACCCACGCCAGGGATCAAAGGATTCAGCACACACTTCGTTAACTGCGAGTGCAGCTAGAGCGATTTGATGGGAGCAAAGTGCTCAAATATGAATGGCGACGCAACTTGTGCAAAGAAACTTGCAAGCTCTGTATATTCCAAGATTCACAGTATCCTTGTAGTAGAACCTGGCATGCTTACAGGAGATGTTCAGATATTACATGTGCACGGGGATATGATTCCTGGATCGCAGGCGCTGTTTAAGCCAGTCTTGGACATATACTCTGCCATCAACACGGAAAATGTTGTTTCTGCAAACAATATTATAGGTGTTACTCGGGTTGTAATTATGGACTCCATCCTGAAAAATTATACGATGGTGAGTGTGCAAGCCCATCGTGTCACAAGTCTCGAGATTATGTGTGATCTTTTTACTTCACATTTCGTTCTATTTGCTTCAGGCTTGCATTGCCTGTGAGATATACAGATTATTCGATGTCCATAAAATCAGCGTGATATCTTAGGTCGTTCATGCACTTGTGCATGGCAGCATGGGGCGATATTTGGAGAGCCATGTGTTGTGGGCAAATACAATTTTGATGGACCGTGGGTGGATTATATGGAGAAAGCACGTTGGTTCACAGGTCGATACGAGCCTTGTGCGCAACATCAACTCAATATTGATGATTCAAAACTCAAGGATAGAAGCCATCACTGCGGTAAGTATCGTAAGCATCCTTATCATTCCTGTCATCAATGCAGAACCCAGGCATGTTGACTTCTGGCAAAAAGCGCTGATGCGGAGATGTCTGCAGATGTCTTAGACGCCCGCACCTAGTGCACCCAATGCCAATTGTAGCACGATCTATTGCTGCCCTCAATCTCAGCTAAATTACAATAAATGCAACCGTTTATCTATAATCACAGTGATATATATGTAATATTTTAATTACACTCTGGCTTGCTACAAAGCGACTGGCATGCACCAAGCAATAGAGATATGTTATATAATTGTCATGTGGCATGAATGCTGTGCAGGGCACTGGGGTGCTCAACGAAGGAGGGAAGCTATTCTTGTACAGCTCAGTGTTGAAAGACAACGTGGTACGCAAGAAAGCGCCTACCGACCTGTTGCAGTAGGTGCTTGTGGTTAAAGTATGCTGCCCTCTTTGGTAATTTGAAGTCGTAGCCCTAGCTCGTAGCTTAAAGATAACGGAGGAGCAGTGGAGAGAGAGAGAGAGAGAGAGAGAGAATCGCAAGCTTGACATAAGTGCGTGGGGGGTGGAGAGAGCTTTCACATTTTTACAGGGAACCGAAGACGGATTTGTACACATCACGGGTGATGGCTTAGCAGATGTCCGTAACACGCTGTTTCAAGGCAACTCTGGGGTATGTCTCGCTTTGTCACATGCGGGGTGGGTTGGCAGATAAGTGGTAAAGTTCTTCAGCGGCCCAAGCAATACTTCTGATCACAATGCATGCACTTAGATTCTTTTTGTGTGCAGTGTGTTCTCCCATACGCAGTCGTGAGGCATACTAGGGTGCAGGTTGGCACAACTGATTTTTCAGCTGGATGGACGAGTCACTGCAAGAACAAGGCGTGTTGTGTGCAGCAGAAGTCAGGCGGAGCGTTGTCACTATTATACAACGGTGGAGCAGAGTTGTATGACTCTACTTTTAGAGGCAATTCTGCGGTAATTGCCTCTGCTCACACCCCTTCTACCCCCAAGAGCATGCATACTGCATGCAACACCACAAAAGGCCCGCCGCTGCAGCACTGCTTTTCGGCAGTTTGGCTGTATCCTGGTTTGTTCTTCAGCGGTAGGTGGGAGGGACTGGAGGGACGGAAGGGCTGAGGATGCTGTATTTTGTAAACATGTGCAGATACAAGGAGGAGTCGTATACCTTAGTCAGGGAAATGGCAGGTCCCTCAACTGCATATTCCAAGACAACTTTGCGGTAGGTGATTCTCTTTGGGGATGATGATGGACAGTGACTGCTATTCTGAGCAATGTTTCTGAAATCGACACTCGCGAGATGTCATACCTCCCAGATGCGCTGCTTGCCTCCTGCACGTAGCTTGGTCGACAGCACTCTTGCACATGACAGTGTTGACTTATCTGGATGCTTAGAGCTATTTGTGCAGTTGGGACCACGGGTTTGGCCCTTTCCGAAGTTGTGGCTGCTGCTGAAACTGGTCTGGGTAGCCAAGAACACTTAACTCTTTTTCCAATAATTCTATCTTTTACAAGAATTACATAGTAGTTATTTGTGCTCAGTTGGTGTTTAGCATCATTATTATATCATGAGCAACGCTCTAGTTGCCAGTACTCTCGCGCCTCTACTTCCAGGAGGTCGTCGCGGTGCTGAGTACTGAAACGCAGGGCCGGAGCTAAGGCACCAGCTTGCACAACATAATGAAATTCACCAGGAGTTTCAATTTTAAGCGGAATTACTTTTACGATTTTCAATGGGTTTTTACTGCAACAATCGTTGGTGAACTTTCTGTTTCAGATTCAGCACGCCTTCCTACGCTGTCTACCAACTACTGATTCTACACACAAGATGACTGGCTGGTCTCCTTCTTCACGCTCAGGGGCAATTTCACCCTCAATCCATCAAACACTGGCGTTTTAAGGATGGTTCCCTTGGAGACGGATCGTTTGGCTCAGATCCTGGCATTTTCTGGCTCCTACAGGGACGGAGGCTGATTCGGAAAGTGTTTAGGGTTTTCAGACTCCGGCGGAGCCAAAATAGTGATAACTCCGCTAAATTTGGGTCGAACCTAGGGATGTAACGGAGCTGGATCCTGGAATTTTGAGGATCCCTCGGAGACGGGTAACGTCGTCAGAGCGTGATATTTTGGGCTCCGACAAAGACAGAGGCTGTATTTTTTAGAATCCCTCGGAGACAGTTCCATGCCGGAGCCTGCATTTTGAGGATCCAACGGACCTGGAGCCACGAGATGGGTTGGGTCCGTCTCCGTTGTCAACACTGCTCTCTCTATCTCTCGCTGTCTCTGTTTGTTTCAATTGGGGTGTGCAACGACATGTTGATGGCGAAGAATGCGTACAGGAACACGGAGGAGTTGTGTACTCAACATCGAGCACATTTGCAATAGAGATGAGCAACTCCATATTTCGCGGCAACCGCGCGGTAAGTGAACATGTGGAGGAACTCATAAGTGCCCGTGAGTCTTCCGACAAACTTTTTCATTAGATTCTTTAATACCCGCTCACCTAAATCATGCATGGTGTGTTCACAGCGCAAATATGGAGGAGCGGTTTATGCAGAGGACATTCTGACCGTTGTGTCTTGCACATTCCACGACAATGCTGCCACCCACGGTGCTGCACTGTATCTGACTGTTGAATCGTCATCTCAATTTTATCTCAAGGAAATTGCTTATGATAACAGCAATCCCGCTGAGTTGTACTGGGACCCGGGTACAAATAATTACGACACCATTGTGAACAGTACACTGCTTTACCAGCCACCAGATTGCCTGGGATGCATTGCGCTCGAGCGCACTGATTTGTACAACACGCAAGCCAGGCCTCCTACCAACTTGTCGCCCCAGTGGCATTCATGGCCGGTGAGAGCAAAACTGGCTGACACAGTCATCGTGAGCGGGCGAAATTCTAGTATTTTGGAAGTGGATCTGTTTGACATGTTTGACAATACTGCAGAAACATACACCAGCCTTGACCGGTCATCAAACACGCACGCAGAAATCAGCACATACACAGCAGATAGTAAATATTACGTGAGTGAGAATTGTGGTATTGCTGGAAGTCTCAGCGCACTTTTTGAAGGAGGCGTTGCACAATTTAAGCAAGCAAAGATTCTCGCGATACCTGGAACCCTATGCCGTGCCAATATTACAGTTAGCCTGTATAACGACGTTACTGGACAACTTTACCAGAGACTGGATTTATCAGCCGAGTTCTATGTACGGTCATGTATAGCTGGTGAAGTATATAACGAACAAGCGCAAATGTGTATCAAGTAAGTCAAAAGCCTCTTGAGCTCCTCTGTGTATCCCTATATGGTTTTGCTCATGTGCATCATTCTGGTTGTACTTGCCATGTAGCAAGGTACTCGTGAAGCTACTTTGATAGGTGATCACAGAAAAAAGCAGAGTTTTGGCCCTTGTTGCTTCGGGCCATTCGTCCCACGGTGCAGTACTTGCAGTGTCTCAAGTTCTAGTGAGACATGCTTCAGCGTCACCGATCTCGCATATTCTTTTGCAGCAGAGCTGGGAGTCCGAAATCACTCCGGAGTCCTTTTTACACCTGTCACAGTGTCAGTTCCTTGGGATCGTCAAACTGCCAGTGCCTTCAGACTGATTTTGGGGCATTGAGCTCCAACCTGACAATGTTGTTGAATTGGAGTGTAACGGAATTTCAGTGGTTTCAGAAAACAGAACGAAACCAGTCACTCCTGCTTTAGTTGAGACAGAATGACTGTGCACAGTGGTACAAGTGACCTCGAGCCCACGCGGCCATTCAGCCATTCAGCTTGCTCCCCACCTCGTCCAATTTGGGGGACTCCGTTGCTGTTAATGCATCCATGGGCACATATTAATAATTAACATTGAATTTTGATTTTAGTAACCATAAGCGGTGGACAAAAACATAAAGTAGTGCTGTGCCCGCTTTTGGCAAATAAGGAGTCTTGCATCAAGTGAAGCTAAACCATTCAATTTATGTGGTACGCAATTCTCAAGAAGGTGAGTATATGTATGGTGCTGTTTAAATCTGTTCACCTGCTCTTGTATTTTACAACTTTCTTGACATGCTACTGTACTACAGTTGATTGAAGACGACCTTAAATGAAATCCATTACCGTGTTTTAAATCGTTTTAATGCTGTTCAAATCCGAATTCTGAAATTCTTGGTGCCCCCTACCCCATCACTTCCCAACCATGCCAGGTGTCAAGCAAAGACTATCCTGCTAGCGTTCAATTCTCAAGACAAAACTTGCGAAACTTGCGAGAATGAAGCCGGCATTAAATGTCTAGGAGGAAATGAATTCAAAATTGAGAACGGGTATTACCTTGCTAAAAGTGCTGCGAACGCGGCCACACCTAAGGAGCTCTTTTCGATGGTGCAAGAATGCGATATTCCGGCTGCTTGCACCACCGATAAAGACCGGATTGCCACGGTCTCCAGTTTGGCAGACTTCTCTGAGAGGATATGCAACTTGGACGACGGCTACACCACTATAGTACTTTGCGGAGGTGTGAGAATCCACGCCAGCCATGCGGAACTTAGATGGAGGAGAAGTAAATTGTCAACAAACTAGTGCTCTCCAAATGCTGTTACTTTGCTGTCTAGCTGATTCCGCGGAGCTGTGTGATCATTCGTGTTTGATCAAGCAGCTCAATTGGGCGGCTTCAAGCTGATAATGAGTTTGTAGCTAGTACACGATCGCTGAGCATCTTTAGGCGGTCACAGATAAATAGAGACCCTTTCACTTGGATTCGCAGAGATTAGGCCAATGCTTAATATGATGATCATGAACTGAATGCCAATCAATTGGGATTGATGGGCGCTGCCTACACATCGTAACGAAGTGTGTCATCTCTCCCCATTGGCGTGGCTGGCTGTACTAAGCAGTGGGTGTCCGATTCACACCCAGCAGAAAGATGACACACAAGTTGCATTTGCATTCATGAACCCAGCAAACAGCACATGGAGCAACAGCAGTTCACACGCTGTGCTTAGACTTGCCTCAATTCTGCTTCACTGCAGGAACATCGCGCCCAGTTTGTAAAGAAGGCTATTATGTTGGTACGGACGGAGCACATTGTGCAAAGTGCGCAAGCCGAGGAGCTTACCTGAGCACATTCCTTATCTCAGCTATTGGAGTTATCTTGCTCATTGCTATTGCATATATCGCTTACCTTTTATTCATTGGTCGCCTGGAGCTCAAACTCAGTAGGTGGGCACTCAAAAAGAAGAATGAGGTTCAAGGGCAAGATAGTGGCAAAGAGGATAGTGATGGCGCCTATACAGCCCAGAATGTACGCATCTTCTCGATCACCACCTCAAGCATTGCATGTCTGTTGACTAGTGACCACTCAATCAAGGCACGGTTCTCCAGAGATAATGTAGATATTGCGTCGCCCTGTCTGCCATCCCGATAGTTGGAGGGTGACATGATTATCTTGTTTACGTTTTCACGAGTTAGTGAAGTTTCTTTGCAAATATAAAAGATAACAAGTGCCCGCTCCTCGCACAGTCTTTTCGTGATTTGACAGTGTGGAGCTCGTATTCAGGAAAGATTGGGGAAACAATCCAGTGGTTCAAACAAACCAAAATACTCTATCAACAAATCAAGACAGATTCATCATACCTGTGGATCCCCGCGCGTGATGTAGTGAAGCATGAAGATAACTCCGCTAGCCTTACTGCACACTCAGCAGCAAGCAGAGCTGATGAACAGAGGTCAATTTGACACCACACACTCGGAGCACTGTGGAGTGCCGGCATCGTCCATTTTGCACGATCAACGGTCGCAGAAAGGGGCATTGTCTCTCTCTTGCAGATTCAACCCTCGAGTTATGCACTCATCCC
Organism: Cymbomonas tetramitiformis; assembly: GCA_001247695.2. Classification (NCBI taxonomy): domain Eukaryota; kingdom Viridiplantae; phylum Chlorophyta; class Pyramimonadophyceae; order Pyramimonadales; family Pyramimonadaceae; genus Cymbomonas; species Cymbomonas tetramitiformis. The sequence goes on along the minus strand of LGRX02033765.1, from coordinate 13,158 downwards.
TTGTGTTCGTCAGAAGAAACTGATCAGAATAAGAATTCCATCTCATTCCAACTTGAACATGATCATGTCAAAATAATCCTCCATTAGCATTTGGTTAGAATGCCCTCACTGTCTTGAACCCCAAAGGCGCGTTCATAAAGTGCTGCACTGCACCGAAAATCAGTTGAGTTTTTTTAATTCTCATAGTAACCATCCACGTGCAAGCCCTTACCAGATAGACCTTATGTTTTTATATTACTATAGTCCATACCTCCTGCTCCACGTCAGAGTAAACTGCTTTATATTTCTGCACAATATATGCTGCGTGCCTTGCCATAAACCAATGATCAGATTCATGCGCAAGCGAGGGCTCTTAGAATTCCTTTCCAATCCTTTGTGACCATGCTCACATCATGGCCAACTGTAATGTGCACTATACCATCGTGCTTCTCTACAAGCCTCACATTGCTGGAGTTTTTGGGTTCAGGCTTATACAGCAACGGTGCAGGCCAACAATGCCCAAGGGTCTCTCACCAACAACCCAAAGGGCACTTCAGATGGTTCGGGGTTGCCTGTGCCTGGCCGCAATATCATGGTAGACCCTAGGGCACCAGCAGAACACACCATCGACGTCGATGTTAGTCAGGGAGGAGCTGGGTCAACAGATGGTGCATCGGCAGGACATGCTCCTCATGCAGAATCGACCGCTGCAGAAGCAGAATGTACACAAATTGCCAAAACCGTAAACCAGGTTGGGAGTGAAATAGGGGCAACTTTGTTTGCTACTACCGAAGACACCCAAGCGCAGGTGGCAGTGCTTTCGGAGACAGCGATTTCAAAAGGTGCACCCGCTGAAGGATTTAGCAAAATTGGAGGTGATACGCTGGTATTAACGGAGACGAACGCTGGTAACGATGGAGATGTGCCGATAAATGAGCTGAATTCTAGCCATGTGCCGACAATTGATACTACAAATGTCCCACCTCCCCCGGACAATCCAATTGAACTATTAAATGACATCCGCAAAAATCCTATTTACTACGAGGTCGCGAAAGTGATGGCATATCTGTCGGTGCAGGTCTCCAATATACTTGGGTATATCCAGGTACGATCTGTGCACTTTGCATCTGGCATGTACTGATCCCTGGTCTGATCTACCTAAGCATGTGCTCCCAAGGTGTGAATATTTATGCGTTTGAGGTTGTTTGCAAGCCTCTTGCCGTTCAGTGTGTGTGCTTATCCTTGAATCGTTTTGCTTGGTATCAGAATGCCACAGAATGCCGTTCGCACTATGTACCCATACCCCCAATAGGAAGAGTCACATTTTTTTCTTTTTCTTTCCCATACCCGGGATCAAAGAATTCAGCACATATTTCGGGTTGCTCATCTGGAAATTCTGGAGCTTACTAGTGGAGTACGGGACCCCTAAGCCTCGCCAGCCTACTCAAGCGCCTCCGTGACTGCACTGCAGCTGTGCCTCCGAAGCCGGTCCACCTCTACATCTCTTTTGATGCTGCCCGAGCCATCTCCCCACCAAGCCTGCGCTCATTGCCACTACCCTGCTCCCTGCCTGCCCAGAGGCTAGTCTGAAGAAAGCTTGTCCACCCACGACACATTCGACATGTTGGGCTGTCCCATGGGGCTGAGAATCGTATGCTGAATTGTGGCCTTCTGACCTGGTGTCCCCGCCACCAAACTGCACCTGCAAAACCCTAACCCCACCACCAACTTTATGGGACTGAAGCCCTGACGCTGGGCACCCTGTGAGAAGAGTACCCCGGTGGCCCGCATTTGGTTTCTGCCTCCGTGCTGGCAGTATCTGATGTCTGCTATGCACGTTGCCTGACCTGCCGGGGGGGGCATGACATCAGGAAACGCTTACTCCTAGACCCGAGTGTGAGTACGCGATATGGCATACCTGGTAGCCATGAGATCGTCTATGCTGCATCCATGCTGCTTCTATTACAGTGTGTGTATGTGTTATGTAGGCACGGCACTGCTCTGTTCATTTGCTGCGTTTATTGCAGTGCTTACATATGTGGTATCTTGGTCCGAGGAAAGGCAGGGGATGGTGACATCCACACCCTATGTATGTCATCCCCTGTTTTATCTTGGAACACTTGTTTTGTTGATATTCTCATGGTTTCACAATGCTTGTATGCTTCTAGGCCTATTCGTTATATAAAGATGTTCAATTGTAGGTCGAGATTTGTGTTTTGTGTTCACTGGCAAGAATAAAGCTTTACCGAAGCAGCGGGCGCCTTGATTAAAAAACAGGCTCCGCCATGGAAGCCGCACTTTGAGATTGGCTTGGTTGGGTGACTTTGCAACCTTGCTGCAGGTGGTCAGTCAGTTTGCCTCAATCTACACAGGAGACATTCTACCATCTGTATTTGCCAAATGGGTCAACAGTATGCCAACATTCAGACTTAATTTGACGACCGCCATCAGCTTGGAATGCTTCTTTTACCACTTCTATCCTTCGCAATCTGGCTCCAGCAATTTTTGGACGGCGTATTACCAAGCAGTGGCAACACCATGGATTGTGGTATTATTGGCTACATTTGCCTATTTTGCACGGATCTGCTATCTGTCCACAAAGAACAAGCCCTTGGAGGTGCGATATTTAGATTTGAATGGCAATAATACTCGTATTATTACAGAGTTAATAATTATAATCACATATATAGTTGCAGCCTGCCACTGTCTGCTCTTTATGAAAGTATACTGCGGAGTATTTTTGAAATACGGGCCGAAAGTCATTTTTTCTGAGAGGATAATTATGTTCCCTGCCCCGGGGGTTTGCGGTGGGGGACGTGACCCTGGGAGAGCTATTGGGGCTGGATATGAGTGCGGGGGGAGGGCTCTGACTATTCTTCCCTCCCCGGCAAGAAGTTTCTCCCACAACCCACGTCGGATGGAGAGGAGAGGAGATCGAGTCGAGTGACGAACCTAATAGCACGGAGGTTGTGCAGGAGCTGGAGCCCTTAGGAAGAGGACGTAGATTGTGGACCTATGGGCTTGAGAGTGAGGGCTGTATCATGTGTCTGGCTGAGGTTTCATGTGTGGCAAGACCCTACTGGTCGTATTTCAGCTTCGATCCTCTATTGGGTAGCCGGAACCTGTATCATGTCCCTGGGTAGGAGTTGCACATCGAGGCTGTCACACGCTTGACGCTGTCGTGGCGGTTATCAACAAAGCTTTTAAGAATAAAGTGTGGTGCAGGATGATGATGAGTGGCAAGCCCTTAAGCGGAAAACGCAACGTTCAATCACGGCGTCTGCTATGTTTGTGTTGAACCTGACTCATGCTTCGGTAAGCAGAATGATGTAAATTACTTCTCCACTTGTATAAATTATGTGTGCATTGCGCAGCATACTTGTGTATTGTGTCAATCCTTGGAAGCAGGGACCGACGCCTGACTCCGCACACAACTCGTTCATTAAGATGCAAAGCCTGTTGCAGCCACGGTGCCGATGATTACAACTCAGAGCCCACAGCGGCCAAAGCGCTGACAATCGCGTCTCAAAGCCTGTTGCAGCCATAGCGCCCACACTTGTGACTCAGAGCCCACAGCGGTCATAGCGTCGACGAGCATGGCTCAATGTGTGCTGTGTGGTGGGACACGCTCAGGTGGCGACAAGCACTCTGCAGATTTTCAGCTGCGACAAATATTACTACGATGAAGACGAAAAGCAGTTCTTTCTTCGATTGGATTCCAGCGTGGAATGTAGCCGAGAGAACAATAAGGACTATGCCGAAGGAATCTACTACGCCTGGTTTACAATTTGTGTATATCTAATTGGATACCCAGTTTCTATCTTTGCATACATGTACTATTCTCGGATGTACCTGAAATGCGAGGTGCTCCAAACAGATTATGATAAGCATGAAGCCTTGATCGAGCCAATCAGCAAAAGAGAGGAAGATGGTTCTGATGAGGCAGCGCCTGTAAGTGAAAGTTGTACGCTTTACATCCACTCTCGCCATTTTGAACCGGAAAAGATTGACGGCCTGCTGGCTTCACCAGTGGACAGCGCATTGCAAGATGGCAACCACGATGATGAAATCTACCTGTATCCTAAAGAACTATTGCTGGCAGATGGTGACACTAAAAAAGTATGTAATGTGCGTATATATCTGAAGAAGGATTTCATGGATGGTGGACGCTGGGAATTTGTGTGGGTGACGTGGCTGAATGCCGAAGACGTGCAGAAGGTGGGTTAACATGCATAGCGATACAACCGACAAAGACACGCAAGAAGGGCTTTGCGTTGCGGGTCGCCAGAAAAGCAAGGCCTTGCGGCCTACAGCCCAGTCATCTGCTAGCGTTGCTATCGATTGCGATGGTCAGCAACGATCGGTTGCACTTTTCACAGCATCCTCCCAGATCAGTTTTATCACATATATACATTCCTTTTCAGCCACCTAGCTGCCATCACAATGCCTCCTGCATCTGCAAGCACCAATCAGCGCCCATCTCTCGGTTGGCCAAGTGTATGTCATTAATCAACATCCCTGTTCTGGGTGCCCAAGCAGATTGTTTCCCGGTGTGCTGCCTCCACACCGATGCATATACACGGCAGCATCGATGCACTGGGGAATCTCTAGTGATGGCACAAGCCTGACACCCTCAAGCCCATCCACCCATAAGTCACACTTCCAAAAGACCTTGGATGGGTTGAGGTTTTTAGAGATGACTGAGACTGTCGGGTGGGTTTGTCAGACCCTTGGGAGCAGCTTCACACGCCCTTATGAAGACTCATGCTACTGGTACGTTTTACTGGCACGTTTACAGGCAACCTCTGTTTCCTCACGTGTGCTCGGTGCTGTGAGGTAACGCCGGGGGAGCCTAGCGTCAAGACACCTTGTCCACCCACAACACGTCCACTGTCCCAAAGGTAGGGCTGCCACAAGGGGATGAGAATGATATGCTGAATTGCGTCATTCTGACCTTGAGCGGCGGCCACCGATCTGCGCGTGCAGCCGCCTACCCCCAGCACCAACTCTATGGGACTGAAGCCTTGGCGCTGGGCACCCTGCGGCTAGCCCGCGGTCTTAAGCAATGCGCTCCACACTTGCACTGCTTCTGTTGTTCTGCACTGATCCTACTTAGGGTTTCGTATCCACACAAGTCAAGTCTGTGTGTTCCAAACCACCCCGACAGCCGATAGTTCACCAACCAGTCCACGCCTCCCCACAACTGTACGTTCTTTTTGTTAATTCCAGCATACCCGGCAACCTCGCCGAGTAGGTAGGAAAGCTAACGAGGCGCTGTATGTTGCCGTTCAACCTGTTGTAAGTGGTCATCACGGGGTTAAGCCCCGGGCTTTGAGGGGTCTGGCATTTTTCAACTCCACACACACCATCCTCCACCTCCACGCTGTTGTACACTTCGTCAATTTTTACCGCCTGGATCCGCACATACAACAAATGCAACACTACTATTTAAAAATAAATTGGATTGCACCACCACCCGCCTCACTTTCTTACTTTTCTGTCGATGGCTCGTTGTGTGTAGTTGCGATGGCAGAGACCGATTCCGCATGTGTCGGACTCTCAATCTTCAAGTGTCTCAGGGAACTTGTTGTAGGAGTACTCTAGAAACAGAAATAAACGAGTCTTCATGCGAAATATATCACCGCTCGCGTCACGCTACCTATCTGCACGCTATCAGCTCCAGTTTTGCCTATCTCTTGAAGTTGAAACTCGTTGACCAGTGTTGAGTCGCCACTCGTTCTGTGAGAAAATGAAGAATCGCACACTGCGCACTCGAGCAGCATGTTTCTTTCTTCCTCACTCATACACCCATGGGCAAGCTTTTGAAACAAACCAGGGGTTTATATATGCTTTCCAACCTGCTGGAGTCTGCCTTTTCTTTGAGGAGAGGCAGGGGATGGTGATATCCACACTGTGCGCCTTCCTCTAATTTTGTGGGGAGTGCCCCGGTGCCCGCATTCCCCGGACGCTTCACTCTCGGTGGCCCTAAGGGGAGGGCGCGGGTGAGCACCTCGGTGTGCTCACCTCGTGGCGACACGCATGCAAGGGTGGGCCTCCTTGCACGCGCGTGACGATGCGTCCCGTCGAGACGGGTGCACTCGCCCGGAGCTTGGGGCTCGCCGGCCTCATCAGCACCCCGAGTGTAGGTGCCGCGCTCCGCGCTCGGCGGCGGGGCATGCGTGCGCGGTGTGCTGCTCCCAGGCACGCGCATCAACCTCTGCAAGGAGGCCCGATGCGCCTGGACGCGGTGCACACGCGGTGCGCTACCCCCAGGCACCATGCGTCTGGTGTGCCTGGCGGGGCAGCGGCGCGTCACGCAGCCCGAGACAGCGCAGCGAGAGCTGCTGCCTCATGGCGGTGCGCCTGGCGCGCTCGCAGTGGCTGCCATCTGCCACTCGCGGCGCGCTCTCTATTCATGTGGGTTCTACCTTCCTTTTATGATATGTGCTGGCAGTATCTGATGTCCGCTATGCCCATTTCCTGACCTGCCGGGGGAGCATGCCACCAGGACACATACGCTTACACCTAGACCCGAGTGTAAATGCACGTTTCTTTTGCTCTTCACATCTCATTGCCAACAGGCACACTGCATAGCATTTCATTAAAAATAGCTTTCTTCTTACATGCTTTTAAGTGTGTGAGAGAAAATCTCTTTTTGGAATATCTTCTCTAGGCTGATTCACAGCTTCACATGCTTTTTAGGCTGATGCACAGCTTCTAAGGCAAAATGTTTAGAGTCTTCTGGGTTGGGTGGGTAGGGAAGGCAAAAGAACAGAGCTGCGGATTCCCACGGGCGGAACTCCTAAATACTGTCGTGTGTAAAGCCTTCAGATCTAACTCAGCTGCTGATTTTGATCTAACGGCTCAGGAAACTCCGATCGATCTACCGGCACAGAAACCTCTAAAATTCCGCAGGCTCCAATTTAACCATTTCTTTTGCTCTTCACATCTCATTGCCATGTAACAGAGATCATTAGGCACACTGCTCTGTGCCAGGCTGCCGCTGCTGCTGCTGTCGCCATCTCAGAGTGATCCACCCGAAGTACTTCTCCATGTGCTCGTCGCGAACAGCTGCCGGGTCAATGTAGGAGTGGATGGCAGAGGACAGCTGAGACCAGCCGCCCAGGAAGCAGCACATCTCAAGCGCCGCGCCCACAGCCCTGGCACAGGTACAAGCCCCCTTGCGGGTGCTGTGGCCAGAGAAGTGTCCCCCTTCCGGAGGGACACACCCCAGCCTCTCCAATGCCAACTGCACCCAGCCATTAGCTTGCGCCGACTGGAGCTTCCCTTGCTCCCACGGCAGCCTCCAGTAGCTGCCCTGCACCTCCGAGCCCGTCACTGGGCGCTGCCCCCAACAGGCATCCCGCACCTGCTGCCAGTGCTGCAGGAGCTGCACAAGCCCCGCCACCCCCGCTGCGGGGATGGTGAGCCTCCTCCTGAGGCGCACGTGCCCCCTGCCTTTCTCCTTGTGGAGAACCACGGAGATGTCATCACCTGTGATGCTGATGTGCTCCCTGCGCATGGAGACGCCCGTCTCCGGCCGGCCGAAGGTGACGAAGGCAAACACCACGTAGGTGCACGCCCTGAGCAGCTCCGTAGTAGCTGCCCGGCCCACCGGCTCCAGCCCCAGCCCATGCTCATGCACCGCCGAGACATGTCTGGCAGGCAGCCAGGTTCGCACCGTCTGCTCCTGGAGTCGGGACATGCCCTTTACTGCTTTGGAGACCGCCCGGCCCTTGGCAGGCCCGGGGAACCCCATGTCCTCGTGGTAGTTGTTGATGGCGGACAGGTAGGGTTGCCTGTTGGACGCCTGCACCGTGCCCTTGTCCAGCATGTGGGCAATGTACAGCCTCACCGTGGCCCCCGTTGCCGGAAGCCACTGCCTGCCCTCCGCCTCACAGAACGCCATGAAGGCCCGAGCCTTCGGCCGGTAGTTGCCCACCATCTTGTCGCCCAATGCTGCCCCTTGCATCTGCACCGCCAGCTCAGTGAGGGAGCTGTCCCCCAGCTCCCCTCTCCAACGCTCCTGAAGCGCCGCATCCCAGCCAGCCACTTCTTGCACCGCTGCCGGGAGTACCTCATACCTCTCCTTGCTCATGTCCAGGTCCTCCTTGTCACCATCCTCGTAGGCAATGTGGGTTAGGCCGTCCGACCCCGTGTCACCCACGGTGCCGGTGTACCAGGCATCATCCTGGGGCCAGTACACCTTCACCTTGAGGCCACTCGCCAGCCCCGCCTGCCCGGCTGCCCGCCTCCCATCCTGCAGGTAATGGCTCACCGGGAGGCGGAGATGCGGAACATGATGCCGTCCCAGCTTGAGGCCCCGAGCAGCTCGGACCCTCCCAGCCGGCTGGGAGTAAAGAGGTCCCTGCTCCGGGGCAGGATCACCACCTCGTCGGCCATGGCCTCCAGCTGCTGGAACCACATCTGCCCCGGCCAGTAGGGCGCCACCACCGTGGCGGCGCACTTCTCCTCCCGCAGCTTGTGCGCCACCTCGTCGAGGAGGGACCACGGGGGGTTGACCCAATTGACCTCTCCTAGCCAGGAAAAGGCCAAAGAGTCCACGCCCTCGCACCCCGGGTCATGCCACTGTGCGTAGTAGCGCGGCAGCTGGGCGGAGAGCTCCGAGGCGAAGCGGTCCACGGTGTGCTGGTGCCATTCCCGCTCCGCCCACTGAAACCACCTGCGGTTCAGCCGCCAGTCGTCCAGGTCCCGGTCCCGAGACAAGCGGTCGGCCCACTCGTTTGCCTCGCTTCTGATGTACCTCGCCTGGAGCTCGATGTCGTTTAAGTCCAGCAGGATCCACAGGCGCCGCATCCGCCGCATCAGCTCCGGGTTGCGCGACGTGAAGTGCGAGAGCATGGCCACCACCGCCTGATTGTCGCAGTAGAGGCGCACCACCTTGCCGGTGAGCTCTCTCAGGAAGGATTGCACCGTTTTGTACACGGCCTCCAACTCCAGGTGCGTGAAGTGTAGATGCTGTAGCTCGTCGGACCAGAATCCTCTTGCCGCGTGCTTGAGGTTCAGCACCCTGCCCCATGCGAACAGAGACGCGTCGGTGTGCACCTTCGCTCTCGTGGGGCTGCGCCAGATCTTGCGACCGTTCCACCGGCTTTGAGCCGGCAGCCTGAGCCACCACTCGATGTCGCTCCACGCTTGCCGTGTGAGCTTCACCTTCGCACCCCATCCCCGCCTCGTGGAGAGCACGAAGTGGAGCTCCCTGAGATACAATCTCGCCGGAGGGACAGCTAGATACACAGACTGGCAGCCCCGTGAACGCTGCCAGCTTCCGAGCTGGGAGCCACCTCCGCTGTCGCGACGCCTCGCTGAGAAGCGCCTTGGACTGCAGGTGAATCTTCTGCAGCCTCGCCGGTGTCACGCGGAACTGTCCCGCCTTGAGGTCCACCTCGAGCCCGAGGTGCTCCACCAGCTGCGGCGGCTCCCATTGCCCCTTCTTCTCGTTGCGCGACAATCCGAGTCTCACCAAGACCCGAGATGTCAACTCGCGCGCCCTGAGCGCCTCGATCCTGCTGCTTAGGAGCAGCAGGAAGTCTTCCATGTAAGGGAGCACCCGCGTCCCCTGCTGATGCTCCTCGCGGCCGCATCATCCAGCTCGTCTGCGAACTGCCCAACGTCGTTGCACCTTGCTTCCGCTTTGCAGCTTCCGCACTTCCCGCCGATTCTCCGCGGATCTCGGAGAACGCAGGCACTCCACGAGCACCTTCATGACCTTGACGAAGATTCGAAGCGAGTCGTTCCAGCCGAAGGGAAGGGCGCCGCACTGGAATAACTCCCCTCGCATGTCGAACTGCATGTACTCCTGGAAGGCGGGGTCGATCCCCACGACGTGGTAACCGTCCTGGAGGTCGAAGCTGATGCACCAGTCGTTCGGCTTGGCGAGCCGTCGCAGCTTCTTCAGCGTCTCCATCTTGCAGCGGGACTTGATACAGTGTGCGTTCAACCAGCGGAAGTCCATCACTAGACGCCACTTGTTCGTCCCCGGCTTCGGCACCAGTAACACTCGGGATACGTGTCGTCGCCTCCTCGCTCGTACCCATGCGCCCGTTTTGAGACACCGCTCGGTCTCTGCGGCCATCCACTCCAGCTGCGGAGGGGTGGCGTCGCCCAACGACACTCCGTGATCGAAAGGCAGAGGCGCCTTGTCGACCCAGCGCATCTTTGCCCCTTTGCTGATCCACTGCATCACCTCTGAGTTCGCGCCAGCTGCGCGCCATGCCCCCCTTCTGCTCCGCACCCTTTCCTGCAGGGTGGGCTCTTTCCGTTGGACGCCCCGAGGGGCGGAAGGCGTCCAACATTTCCGTGATCGGAAAGTTAGGTCTGGGCTTGGGCGCCTCGCCCAAGCCCTGACCCTTTACCTCCCTTGCCGCTGCCGCGGCCACCTTCACCTTTTCCAGCGCCACCGCCCGCTGCGCCTTTGCCTTTGCCTCCTTGACGGTCACGAAAAGTCGAAACTTTGGCGCTGGCCTTGGCGTGCGTGTTCATCACGGCCTTCGCCTTCGTGGTGTCGAACTCCTTCAACCACTTCGTGAGCACTGAGTCGCTCACCAGCCCGTCGCTGCCTGCGTACACCTTCTCCTCGATGAAGGCCAACTTCGCCCGCAACGCCTCAGCTCCGCCGTGCGATGTTGCGTCAGACTCCATGCTCGCTCTGAGCTGCAACATGGTGTATCTGTTGTTCAGGAGCGAAAAACGCCCTTAAACGTGTTGTGAGCTGCGAAAGCACGCTCACTCAATTCCTCCACCGTTGGGGGATCTTTTTCATCTTGACACCAGTCCAAGGTCACCTCGGAAAACGCGATCGCATCGCGCATGTACGAAAGCGCAGGGGCAAGCACCAACTGCTCGTAACGCATGGACGAGTTGGTGCGTTTGGAGAGGGCGTCGTAGGTCTTGACGTTGTACAGGTCGTACATCTGCGGCATATTGGTCTCCAGTGTCGCAGGTCTTGCAGGGAACGGATTCCCTTCAACGTGTGGGACATACGGGAGTTTTTCAATGCCTCCAACTCCGCGTCTCCGCTCTGAGCGGAACCACCAGCCTGCGAAACGGCTTTCGCTGCCGTCGCCTCTGCGACTTCAACCCTCGCTGCGAGAGTCTCCATCTGCTTCATCATGAGCTGCATCATTGTGCTCTGTTGCTCCAACAGAGCTTCCATTCCGGTCTTTGCTGCCGGTTGTTCCGCCGCGCCAGAATTGTTCTCCGACACCCTTTGCTCACCGTCTTGACTCATTGTCGTAAGTCGTCAAGGGTTTAGACTTCCACAGTAACGTTAAAATGTGGGGTAAAAATTTGCAGTGTGCCGCACTAAGAATTTCTCCGCGAGGAAAATTTCTTGTGAAGTTCTTTTGCGAAGGCAAAAGAACAGAGCTGCGGATTCCCGTTGTCGGAACTCCTAAATACTGTCTTGTGTAAAGCCTTCAGATCTAACTCAGCTGCTGATTTGATCTAACGGCTCGGGAAACCCTGATCGATCTACCGGCATAGAAACCTCTAAAATTCCGCAGGCTCCAATTTAACCAATATAGCATACATGGGAGTGAGTCATGCCTACGGGCCATGATGACATCCATGCTGCATTCATGCTTCTTCTATTACAGTGCGCGTATGTGGTATCTAGGCACTGCCCTGCCCTGTTCCTTTATGGGTATCTCGTCCGCCAGAGTGGTAGCCAGGCTTGCCTCATAGTGTTTTTTGTGTGAGAGCATGTACAGGTAAAAAGTGTGGACAAGTCCCTCGCCTGCGCCTGCTTTAGTGAACTTTGAGTTATAATATTGAGCATGCTGCATGGTGTAGGCAAATGGAGAATTAGCCAGCTCTTGCTGCAATTTGCTTAATGTGGTGTTTGGCATTAGCGTTCTTCTCGCGTCTCTGAGTGGCTGGGTGTGTATATGTGTTGGTGGGTGTGGCTGTGTGCAGGTGGCAGGTGATATTTTCGCATCCCGAATCCTGATATCATCTGTCGCAGGACACTATCATTTATATGATTGTATGCATGCTGTGTGTCGCTGTTTTTTGCAATTATATATTTATTTTCAGCAACTCCCATCGTCACGTCACAATCTCCCTTATACTTGTGACCCGAGAGATGTTTGAGTCTGCTTGAGCAGCTGGACTCTTGGATGCCAGTGGCACACTGTCAAAACGTCATAGACACAGCGGGCAGGTGTATGAGACTTTAATCTTGAGTTTGCTGAGAAAATTTCAAGGAGCGGATACCACATCGACGGTTCTTAAGAGCAGCACAGACCTGCTTTAAATTATGAGTGGTTATTCCACTCGCGTCTCTGCATAGATAGTAGCATGTGCGCAGCTCGCGCCTTGAGCACAGGAAACACTGGCGGTCACTTTGCAAACTGTCGAGGTTCGACAATCCTCTTTTGGGAGAGGCATGTGCGTGATTGCTTCCATGCGCAAAAACTGGGGAAACACCCAAACAAGCTTTATCCTTGTGCGTAAGGAGACAAGGCTTTGCATGCAGCCTAATTAGTGACAGCAGGCGCTTCAAAGCATAGGGCTGCCGGAAACCATGGCTCAACAGCTGCGATGCACACTTGGCGCATGTTGCTGCTATAAATGAACTTTATTCTGAACGTCTTGTCATACTGCACGAGTCTCCCTTACTTCGTAATTGCTGGTCCGTGAAAGATCGGATTCGAAGATATAGCCCATGCATTGTGTTTGGCATCCACGCAGAGTAGCATGCACATGCACAACCATGAGTGGTCGATGAGGGCGGGATATGGGGCATATTGGGTGTGTAATTGACAGAGTTACGAAATTTGCAGGCGTGTCATGCAAACGGTGAGTAAATCTTGAGCAAGTGTACGAAAGGAAGCTTACAATAAGAAAACGCCTTGCGGACCTATTGCCCTTGTCATTGTCATTAGAGGCAGCAGCAGCATAAGCGTTTTAAAGTGACTGTTTTGCACATTGTGCACCGTGCTTGGTGCGAGGAAGAGTCAACATCCTCTTTTATTGGAACCCGAGCGAGCAACCAAGTTTTCAGTCGGGTATTTTGGGGTTCTTTGGATAAAGTAAACGTAGGCAGAAGAATGGCCTTGAGTCGTCCAGAAGAAATGGCCTTGAGTCGTCTAGAAGAAATGACCTTGAGTCATCCAGAAGAAATGACCTTGAGTCGTCCAGAAGAAATAACCTTGA